>JAHDVE020012354.1:67500-82813 GCA_022606495.2 Halesus radiatus | reverse complement strand
TTTATTTATATTCTAGAAATAATATAGGTGTAATAAATATTCTGATTACACTTATCTTACTTTATCAACATTATTCGAAGCCTGATGCCTTCATTTGTTTCTTATCAAGGGACGAATCACATTTAGGAAGATAAATTCATATCAAATGCCTGTTCTGTACCACCCGTCATAAATTTTATTTTTCTTTTCCTAAAAACGAGCACGAACATAAAAATTGTTAAATACCAAGTATATCAGTAACTTATATTACATATTGTGTTTTCTAATATTATGTCCTCTGCGTGCAAAACCATGTTTAAATTTCGCTAAAAAATAGTGTTAATTTCAAGTGCCAGGTAAGTTTGGTCCTGTATAATATGATCTGCTTCTACATAAAATTAATAACATGTATATTTTAACGCGACATCGCAACCATTGATCACATCCACGTAGTATGGTAAAATGTTCTTTAATGCGTGTTTTGAACGCTCTACCGGTTTGTCCGATATAATATGATGGACAATTGGTGCAATTAATTTGATAAACCCCTGAGTTTTCTAATTTTTCTCTTAATATATAATTATTTTCCAGAAGTGCATATGAAACCATTGTAAATATACCATAATGCTGGTGGTAACCCAATTACTGAAAATCTTGTTGTTAAACTTTATACCATACCTAAGTTGGGAAAATGCTAGAATAAACTCCTGTCGATCAGTATTGACCAACCTTTTATTATATAAATATTAGAAAATCTGGTTGAGCACCACATCATTTAATTTTTATACATTATAATCATATTATTGGCGCAAACAAAAAGTTGTCCATGGAAGCGAAGCTAGCAGTCCACAATGGAGTGCTGATACCAACCTTGATGTATGGCAGTGAGGCATGGAACTGGCAGAGGAATGATGAAAGTAGACTGAATGCTGTAGAAATGAGATCTCTGAGACGAATGTGTGGTAAAACCATGTATGATCGAGTGAAAAATGTTGAGATTCGTAAAGAATGCAAGGCTGATGTAAGCGTAGTGAGCAAGATTAAGAAAGGGACGCTTAGATGGTTTGGCATGTAGAGCGAATGAATGAAGAAAGGAGTGTAAGGAGAATATATGACGCGAATGTGAATGGAAGAAGAAGCCGGGGACGCTCGAGGAAGACATGGCACGATTAAGTGAATCAAATACTCGAGTCGGGCCATGTCAGAAGTCGGAATAACAGAAGAGAATGTATGAGGCGTTGTATGAATGTGAATGAAGCAAGAAGTGTATGCCAAGATCGAGTTGTTTGGCGGTCCGTCCTCTCTGCCTACCCCTGCGGGGAAACGGCGTGATGGTTAGTTAGTTAGTTAGTTAGTTAGAATAATATTTACATTATTTTTATAAACAACATTTTTTTACATATTCTCTTTCAGAAATGGCCGTATTCAGCCTCTATGTTCTGGAATGCACCCTAATTTGTTTGATGTTTCCAAACTGCATAACAGAGGTCAGAAACGTGCCCTTTTGCCGACGATTGGCGGTCAGAATAAATCTCATTAGTATTGCACTCCTTCTTATGGAAGAAACAAGTATTTATCTCTCCAACATTATTACCTTGTTGTCGCATGAAAAGACAGCCAATTTATTTGAATTTGAAGTAAATCTGTGCTGTGATCTTATAATTGAAAAGAACAAACAATTGTGATCGTCAGAAGTGGACCAACTGGATGCAAAGGAGATCGCTGATCAGGTTAGTGGTGACTTTTCTTTGTATGTGGGCTATTTCTTACGGTTGATTCTGGAGAGAGAATATTCATGTTGTTTTTTTTTATATCATAAATTAATACTAGAGTATAAAGCCCATTTATTTCGATGTGGCTATTTACACACCACAACGAAATCATCTTTACAATAATAACAACTGTTACCCATACTAATGATTTTTTAAACCAGATTGATATGTAAAGCAATATTATTAATAAATTCAAAAGTACCATTTAAGTCAAGTTTTATAAAATCATGCCATAACAATACTGAAAAAACATAATCTAAATAAAATCATGGTTTGTTACCCCTGATACCCAAAATTGTATATAGCCCATAGTTTAAGAATAAAATGTACCAGTCTGAAGATAGCCGTCACAGGCTGAAATCGGTCAAGGACAAAAATAAACAGTGGACAATTGTTTTACAAAAGTGTATTTTATTTAATCATAAGAAGTTTTTTTTGTTGTGTTTGTGGTTCCTTGTTGGATGTATTTTTTGTTTTTAACTACCAAATAGTATTTACATATAAATTATTTGTGGTATTGCTTGCATTAGCAGACTATAACGTGTGTATTTTTTAGGGCTAGCGGGAATATATGGGTTTGTACGACTGCTAGTAGTAGTAGTAGTAAGTAGTTTTAAAACACTTTAAATTTCTTTAAGATTTCGAAAGTTTTTAACATAATTTAATTTTTAAGTAAATAAAAATGACCTCGTCACATAAAATGTAGGTGCATGTCAATTGAAGTATTACATTATCTTATACAATCGGTAAAATATTAAATTTAAATCCTCATTGAAACAATTGTCTAAATCCTTTTAACTCATAATTTATTAATTTTCTCAAACGGAATACTTATTTAAATAAATTTTCTATGTTTTCTACCTAGTTGTTACCCGTGAAATATAAAGGAATGTAACTTGATTTAAGCCTCGGTATGACGGAGCGATTTCGACGCTGCTATATTACGGCCGCGGGTGACCGCCACTTGTTGTATCCGCCGGTAAGCGCTCAGACGAAGTTACTTAAGGGGAACGGCTGCGGTGCCTGTTTCATACAAAACTGAATTTTGGATTGGAGGCTAAAATACCCATCCAAACTGAATGATCTATTTTTTTAAATTAAAGGTTTAGTAAGTATCTAGTACGGATGAGAAGCATTTTATTTATTTTTGTTTTACCTTATGAAATATCGTCCATTAAAGGAATTGAATTTTCGTGATTTGAGAGGCATTTTTAACAATTATTTATTGACTAACAGTGATTTAAAAAAATGTTTTAATCCATCTGCTTTGAAAATATAATGAAATATAAAATTAATTTTATATTTTAAATATTAAAATAAGCATTATGGTGGACTTTAAATTAAATTAAAAACAACCGATTTACGGTGGAATACAATTTTTTTTCAAGGCACATACTGAAAAAACTAAAACAAAAATAAATAAAATATTTCTCATCCGTACTAGATATTTATTAAACCTTTAATTAAAAAAAATAGATAATTTTGTTTGGATGGGTATTTTGGCTTCCAATCCAAAATTCAGTTTTGTATGACACGGGCACCGAAGCCGTTCCCCTTAAACAGCAAACGCAGTACCGACTAAAATGTCCTATTTGTCGAAAAACACGTAAAAAACAAAGAAACGTTTAAAAACTAGCGAGTTGAGATACTATGACGGTCTGATTGGTTGAGCGGTTACGATCCTTAGCTACGAATTCGGAGTTCGCGGTTTCAAATCCCGGCGTGCGTAAATTTTATTTGATTAAAATTGTATTATTTCACAATTTGTTTATTTAAAATAATATGTAGTATATTTGTGACATGTTCCAGAGTGATAGATACCACCAGTATCGCCCGGTTGAAATTCCACCATTTCAAATTGAAACGTTTGCTTGAAATTTCTTTAGAAGCCAAAGCTAGCAGCATAACAAGTAGGGAACAATAAAAAAAAATATAAAAACTTTCTTACTTCTTGTGTAATTATATTATGTACTAAACCACTTTTTATACTCTTTTCTACTACCTGTAATTATAATGTAACCATATGTAAAACTGTTATTCATTACGCTGTAACTATATACTTATATTGTACCTACTTACTTCTTTTATATTCTAATTATTATTGCATGTACTGTATTATTATAGTCATTTCTATAACTATGTGATAAATGTATCAACATGTAAAAGCCTCCTGGTGAATAAAAATAGGTATTTTCAAATTAAACTTACTACACCGTTTCCAGTTGGAATAATTCACTGATTATTTCCCGTGTTCAATTTATTTCATAAATCAGGTATCAGGAAAAACAGAATTTCCCCAAGAGACCTGACTGACTGAACCAAATAAATTAATTCCAGCCTATAAAACCTTTTCATTAATCCAAGATGAAATCCTTGGAGCCAATACGTGATTGATTCCACCTACTTGACTTACAAAAATGATATTTCTCTTTCAAACAGCTCTGTCGGGAAATTAATAATCCACGTGTGTGCCAGTATAAACCAGCATGGCTGGCTCTCCAAATTTAAAATAAAGTGATAGACATAAGAAAAATCACTCCAAATAATCGCACGAATCGCTGGTTAAAATCCGTTTGCAGTGGCGGGCGTTTTTTTCAATGAAACAATCATCCCGGAACATCAATATATATATTTTTAATTTATTCATCTTTACAATCTTAATGTTATAAAACGGTTATGGTACTGTGACTGTCTCACTAAGAGAACATGTATTGAGAGCTGGCAAAGTTTACAGTTTACAAAGTTTACAAAGTTTACAATGTTTACAAAGTTTACAAAGTTTACAAAGTTTACAAAGTTTACAAAGTTTACAAAGTTTACAAAGTTTACAAAGTTTACAAAGTTTGCAAATTTTACAAAGTTTACAAAGTTTACAAAGTTTACAAAGTTTACAAAGTTTACAAAGTTTACAAAGTTTACAAAGGTTACAAAGTTTACAGAGTTTATAAAGTTTACAGAGTTTTTAAAGGTTACAAAGTTTACAAAGCTTACGAAGTTTTCAGAACTTTATAAATTTCACGAAGTTTCGAATGTTTAGAAAGTTTACAATAAGTACAAAGATATTATAAATTTTAAAATGACCATTTCATTGTCATCGTGTGATTTTATTATCATTTTTGTGGCCAACTGAATAAATTAGCGTACAAGTTGATTTTAGTCTTTAACCTAGCGGTAGTGTTGGAAGTCAAAAAAAAAAAAACAATTTATGGAAAAGAACTTTTTATGAAGGGGTTATATTATGCACCTAAATTAAAAGCTTGCATTAATTTTTGCAAACATTATTTAGCAGTACAGGATTGATATTTCACAACCTTTAGTCAAAGCAGTATTCGCATTAATTGATTTGCGTTATGAATCCCGCAAAAAACGAGATTGAGAAAGTAACATCTATGGCCACAAAGCAGGTTTCAACGAAACCATATTGACATAAATTACTATTATGTTATCATTTCTTCAAAGATTCATTTTTTCTTCGGGTAGTTACAGCTTTTCAGCCTTTATGTATCGTACGCCTCTGACCATATGTGCTTGGTAGTTGATGCGTGAATTGGATTAATTGAATTAAGATATTATCACTGTTATCAGGATACCTCTGTTCATTGTTGGGTTTAGGCTTTCATTATTGGAAATTGTGTACTTGTAGATGTTTTGAAAGGGAGAATGATTAAACCTCTTTGGCTTGTTCGGTAAGACATAAGAGTTCTATTGCAGAGTCAGTGAAACTCTGACGTAAAGATATTTTTGAAATGTTATGAAACTGAAGGATTAAACGATGGTGAAGAGAAGAATTCAAATAAAACTATTCATATCTGGTTACTAATCGTACAAAAAGCAATTTCACCAACATTTTGTTTCTGTATGGTGGTTCCGCAACATGGAAGTGTAATTAATTGTATTTGTGTTTAATTCGTAGTGTAAGTGTTTTTCAGTTTTTATTATTGTGACAGCTGTTTCGGCGGTTAAGGCCATTTTCAAACTGTGGTTAATCCACATTGTGACGAATTATTTATATGGTTTTATTAACTCCCACTCCTTTTCAATTTGGACAGGTAATGATTTATTATCGGTAAAACCGATTTAGTTAGAAAACAATTAAAATTCTGCATAATTCTTTTGAATATGTAGGTATCATTCCTTATCACAAATAATAATTCTTGAGCTCTGTCTACACGTTTCAACCATTCTTCTACCACAGTAGTAGGTGATGCGCGTCATCTCACCCGTTCGCGCTATTACTAAAGCTGCGCGAGGGAGTAAACTAATTGGCCGCCGGACCGCCAGTAGGTAGCAAATGTTCTTATATGCGGTATGTTAGTAGATCTTCTAACATCGATTGAAGGTCACGTTCGTTGATGGATTTAAAGGTTTTTTAAATATATTTATCTGTATTGTGATACATATGTAGTCATAAAAAATAGCAATAAAATTTGTGAATTAATGTAAAAAAATGGCATTATATTGATAAAATGCGTGGGGTAACTGAGTCACCCTCTTGGTAAAAGCTTTGTCTCGCATCTTGGCATGCCGCAGGCAAAAAAAACTGTATTTTGTGATTTATCTAACTTCTTAGTTTTAATGAGAAGCCTCTAGCGATTCGTTCTGCGAAGAGGGTCGTTAGATGTATCTAATGGCTGATATTATTATACAGGTATTCTTTGCGTAACCTTACAAAAAAATCTCATACAAATAAATATCAATAGTTCAATTCTCAATTTCTTTACCTTTATCAGCCTTCTGGATTCTGGCTTTGTACTTGATCCTTGCTTGAATAATTTGTAAGGTTTCTTCTATTCCTGGCGTCTCTCATATATCCGAAGCCGGAAATGCTGTTTATTTCTAAGCCATGCATGTCCAACAACATACGAGTATGCATGGAAAATTCGTACCACCAGAGCCCCATTCATCATGAATGCATAAAACTTTTGTAGGGAAGCATGTAAGTTTTAGTTAAAACCTTTGGCGTAGGACGCTAGAACGTGGAAAAGGTCGTCGAATCTTTATTTAAAAAATAGTTAAAGAAAGGTATTACTGGTTAAACGACCCATTTTAATATGACAAACGAGGGCTCCAACAAAGCCAGAGTAAAGTTACCCCCTCAGAAGCTGAGCGTACTGTAAAGTGTACAGGGCCCGCAGATACTTTAATAGTATACAACTGCTGACACCGTACAGATCGCAAGTGCGTCCCATTGTTGAATTTGGCAGCCACCTCTGATCTGAAGCCCCAATATACCTGAAAAAATCCTCGACTGTGTGCAGAAACGGGCGTTCCATTTAATAGATTCCCCTATCTTAACAATTGAATTGCAATCTTTAGAGGACAGGCGTCAAATAAGAATGCTGTTCCTTGTTCTATCAGTATCTCAATGGAAGATACTCAGAAAATAGCAACATTGATCTCTTTAGCACCAGTACAGTCTGATAACACGTCAAACGCGTGCCTAACATGTGTACAAGTAAATCAAATTTAATAATAACATTATTAAATTTTAATATAAGTAATAAAAAAAATGGAGTTCTACGAGTTAAATAGAAATTAATAAATAATTTTTTAAGCAGTTGATATTTGTTAAATGATTTGCCGGCCTGTGTGTTTCCTTCCTCCTACTACATGGGTCTCTTCAAGACCCATGATCACTCCTTCTTTTCCTTAAAAAATACCCTCCACACGCCATTCCCAAAGATAACATAGTCCCCGAGAGAAATGATTTTCCTGTTAGGAAATTTAAAAAAATAAACAAATTGTGTGTGGGTGTGTTTTCCGTGTTTCGTCTGTGCCAAAGGCATATATGGCATCATTTATTTTTTTGAGTAGGTATATAACACTATTCGTGAATGCATATCGTATTATAAAATTTTTGTGTACAGTGCCAGGGAACATTTCTCCCTATTCCCGTGTCAACTGTGGTTAGAGGTGCATAAATGTGGAGATAATCTCATCTACCCAGTGAGCGGGCTGCCTATTGCTACTTTAGGGCTTTTATTCATTTTTGTTTCAAAGAATTGTAAACTGTGTTTTATGTGCTAGCGGCACTTGTTATATTTATATTATTTAAGCCCGCTCACTAAGGTAATGGAGGGTATAAGATGGATTACCAAATATTTTTATTCAATTTATGGAATAAATTATTGAAGCTTATAAACCTCTTTGTAATATTTAATTTAATCATTGCAGTAGATAATATTAACAGATCTCAAAATGAAACAAACATGAAACAGAAAAAATGCATCAAATAAATTTTGGATTTCTTAATATTATTTTCTTTAATGATTAAATATTACAATGAGGTTTATAAGTTTCAATAAGTTATTCCAATAAATAGAAAATTCTTTCTCGACTTGTAGAAAAGTGAATAGATGTCCCATATAAATAAAAAATCGGATAGGTATATCCGAGTTACTAACTAGATTACAAAAATATTCGAGTGGAACTTTGTAATCATACAAAAAGATAGCAGCCAAAAAATGGGATTTATACGGGTAAGTCTTAAAATGGAAGCACGATATCGATAAAAATTACGTAAAATAAACAGGGCACATTAGCTCAATGGTTAGAGCATTGTCCCGATACGGCAGAATTCCGCATTTCCTGTGTCTTTTTCTATTTCATGTTTCATTTAGTTTGATTAAATATTGTCACCTCAGCCATTTCAAGTTGTCTATTGAATTGGCCCGGCAAATTCCAAACATTTGTCTCAGCTTTATAATAAAAAAAATCACCGATTCAGTATCAATAATGTCGCGCCATTACTGGCTAAAGAAATTGATATCTTGTGATTTGTCCATGAACAAACGTTTGAAAGCTTTACCTGATTTCCCCAAGGAGCTACACTCACTAGCTACAGTAGCAAATTTCACCATATTATATTGTACATTGCTACCTTTAGTCGGGTAACTTTACTGAAAAAATTTTGAAACGATATTCCGTATTCCCTGTTGGCAAGGTGTCGCTTGGTTCTCGATTAAATGTATTTTTGTAGGCGAAATTCAATAACAGAACTTTATTATTTAAGGGTGAATTTTTGATACCTTTAAGCGAAATTTACGCCCTGCTTCAAAGAAGTTTAAAAACAGCTTAAAACTTATGTGTTTTCGTTGTGCTAACTTAAGGATTGAAAGCATTATTTTTTCAAAGTACAACATTTTAATTATTTCCTACAAGCTTTTGTTTTTCCATCTATTCAGAGTAGAGCTTTTATAATAATCATGGTAAAGCTTAAAATAAATTTGCTTTGAGCCTTTTTTCACTGTTTTTCTCTGGTCAGAACTTTAAACATTTGAAATCTCAAGTCTTTTCGACTCCAAGAAAATTTAAAACCGTTAACTAGGCGAGCTTTATCTGCCCTTAGAAAAAACTAAACGAACATTGAACTTTGACGTTATGGAATTTGCACAGCGTTACTGTCTGGAATTTTAAACAAAACGCGAGTCTTTTTAGCTTATAAAATTATAAACTTTTTATGGGACTTATGAAATAAATTAAGTATTCCTGGGGTACATATAATTCAATGGTGTTTTGGAAAAACCAAATAATTCATCAAACCTTGTTATTCAATGCTCTTAAAGTGTTTAATAATAATAATAATAATAATAATAGTAATAACAACAATAATAATAATAATAATAATAATAATAATAATAATAATAATAATAATAATAATAATAATAATAATAATAATGATAATGATAATAATAATAATAATAATAATAATAATAATAATAATAATAATAAAAATAAAAAAATAATAATAATAAAAATAATAATAATAGGTACTTAAGAACTTTATGATTTAGATGTTTTTTTAAAAAAAGAAACGTTTGGAATGAAATAAAATATTCAAATGAATGTTTCTTTATTTGGAGATAGTTACTTTCGCTTTCAAATCAATTATGGCGTACACATCAGCTAGTTTTTTTTTATATGAAAATAAAATAAATGTTTGATACTCCGGTAAACAAAACATGAGTTTTGTGAGGGTTGATACTAGCGTTGATTAGCATCAAATTGACATATGATTAGTCTATATGAACACAAAATATTATTAGTCTTCTAGTGAGAAGCCTACTGAGAAATTGATAGATATAGAATTGAAGATCCGAGTATTTACTTAATTGAGGCCTTCCCGAGAAACCTTTAATACAAATTATTCATATTATGAAATTGGAAAATTTTAGAGTATCCAAAGTTAAGTTTGAAAATATGAAGTTATTTGAGCTTTGATTCAGGTTTTGCGACAAGTGAGCGGAAGTTTGGAAGCCTCCCGGGAGCTTTCGGAAATGGAAAACATTATTTGTTTGATCGAAACGGCTTTCAAATACAAGTTAGGATTTTTTTGTGATTATGGAAATAAAACGTTAAAAAGTTGAATTGTTTTAATAGAATTCAAATATTTTATACCTTAAATTGTTTAATACCGGTCATTCGTACTATTTACCGATTTATTCGACAAGGTTTACTAAAGATATTAGTTTATTTACGGATTTCTTCTAAAAGTTTTACCAAAGATATTAGATTATTTACGAATTTCTTCTAAAAGTTTTACCAAAGATATTAGATTATTTACGGATTTCTTCTAAAAGTTTAACGAAAGATATTACATTATTTTACGATTTCGTTAGATACTATGCAATAAACGTTGCATTGCTCAGATCTTCGGTTGAATCTCAAATGCTCCAATTACTTTTATTAGACTTTGATGGATAGTATGAAGGGCCATCAAAATAATCAATTTGAAAGTCATTTAAGAAAATTTTATATTTTCAATTACTGAAAACGACAGTTGTTCAAAAACTAAATTAAGATAAATGCCTGCAAAGAGTTAATTTTTAATTTATTTTTTATTTTATGTTATTTTTAGTAGCTGTTATGAAGTTAGGAAGTTGTGAATTCTTGTTTGTCCTTTCAGTGCCATAATTGATTTGACAAAAGAACGTAGTGCCTTATGATGATGCATCGGCCCTGACGGGGCGCCAGTGTGAAGGTTGGGGAACAAGCCCCAAGGGGGAGATCGCAAGAAAAAGAAATGTTATGGTTACCAAGAGGCCAACTGTTGAGACATCCGACTCTCAGGTCTCCTCGACTAGCTCTGTGGGTAGAGTTATGCCTCCGTCTCTCAGGATCGTAGATCGGCTTCCGCCTCATAAGGGGTCCCATACCATTCAAATGAAAGAGTCCAGTTCTCATTACAGCGTTTATTGCGAAAGGGTACACATTATATTTACATCAAAACATACAATTGATTTAACCTAAAAAAACATACATCCTGCCTGTATTATATTGAATCTCTCTCTCTCTCGGGAATTAAATCGGGCATTTACGGGAGGCAAGTAATTATCAGCACAGTTAATAAGGGTTAGATACAACTTACATGATCCATGGCTTCGAGGCTCACGTTCTCCCCTCGTAGATGCGTATAACTGGGAACACCAACTCACGCGGCTAGCAGTTAATAGGTCGCCTGGAGTTTAACACTGTTTATAGACATTACTAGCTAGATTGTTATGTCCATCGGAGTCTCAAGTACATGTTTACATTGCACAATGCGAGATAAGCGCGATAACGCTCACCCACGCGCCAGCAGCAATTGCCATATGCAAGTCGCTGTGCCGTTTACACACACATCCTATCGATTCTTATGCCGGTTTTGTTCTGTCACGTGAGCGACGCGTCCCGATGCCGGGAGGAAGTCGCCCGGTCGCACCATAAATAATCCTGCGCAAATCTACCGAGGGCCTAGAATCCATTTTAACTCTAGCGATTTCATTACGTAACAATGACTATTACTATCTGTAAACAATGAAACAAAGAAATTTTCATTTTGATTTTTTGTTTCATTTCAAACATTTATTTCTTCAAAAATATTAAAGTTCTTAAGTCGGTACCTATTTGTGTCTTGCATTTTGAAAATATTGTACCCATCCAAACTTTCTTATTTTGTATATGTAATCTGTGGCTAACCAGAGTTGTATATCTATGGGCTAACCTCAATGCAAAATGGCGGGTTCAATATTTTTCATGCTAATTTTAAAACGTTATAGTAACAGTTTTACATATTGGATTTCATTCAAACTATTCTCTAAACCTTCCTGGTACTAATAAAAGCAAACTACTATTTTCAGTTGATTTTGACAAAAACTAATTATTAGTAAGTTGAAGGTTGTAAAAATTTTCCACACAGCATCAAAAGAGATAAAATATTAGAAGTGCGATGTAGGTCTCTTTGAGAGACAATGATGTCGATTCATTGTGTTGAGCTTTTAAAGATTTCTCTGCATTGATACGAAAAGCTTTTTCTCAGAACTCCTCTGGGCTTATTTCGTAATGGGAAAACGAGAAAGTTGATACCACAGGCGACAAACACGCCGATAATGTTTTATTTTAAAATTTAGTAAAAGTGGTTTTATATTACTTCGTGCGGTAAAATAGTCGATAAAAGTTAAGGATAGGAAAAGCTCAACCATTTTAATAACGGCATGACAAAAGAAAAATGATGGACACGCTTTTGGCGTATTTTCCAACTGATATTATCAAATACAATATTTCGTCGACCATAACACAAACGGGCGTATCTTATATTCAGCAAAGCTTTCAGGAGAGCGATAAAACTGTATTTTTAGCCAAATTCTTATACATTTTATTACATGTTTCTCTAATAAGGTTTAATTTTTTTTTAATCTTTACCCTATTACCGATACATGTAATAAAATGTACAAGAATCCGGCAAAAAAAACGGGTTTTGGATCTCCTGGAAATTTGAAAAATATGAGATACTCTTGATTGTGTTGTGGGCAACGATTTGCACACCGTTGACATTTTTGTCACATGAGAACGGGTCGCTTTAGCATGCAGCTTAACTCCGTAATGATTTGGCGGCCTCTGCTTCCTTTCTCATACTACATGGCGATCTTCAAGATACAGGTTCACTCTTACCCCTCTCCCAAAAGGCCCTCCACATACTAAAGATTGTAAATGCCGGAGGGGAATTATTTCTCTCAGGGCGAACTTAATATAAAAATACCGGTAGAACAAGCACAGCCTCCCTCCCCGGATGAAATAGTGTTTCACCCCACACCTTTTGGTATTTGTAATTATTATGTTCAGCAAGTATTTTAGTTTTTCTTTATTATTGTGACAGCTGTTATGCGTTCAAAATCATTGTCAAACTGTAGTTAGACTACATTGAATTGATTTATTTATATATATGTGTTTTTACTTCAACCCACTTTTAATTTTCATGGCGTTTTTTTTTATATGAATACCTCACAAGAGTCCCAACTGCTCCCAACCGTCTGGAGCCAGTGAGACTATGGCATTCCCAATTGGGGAATGTTGTGAGGCTGAAGGTATTGGGGAGGAGAAGGAGAAGGGTAAGAGGCAGGTGGGGAAATACCTGGCTATTCAGATCTGGTCACCAAACACGGCTAAAAGCCATTTCAAGCAACGTTTCAATTCTGAATGGTGGTCTTTCACCAGGGCGATACTGAGAGTATCTTCCACTCTGGATTTAAAATGATTCATTCACATTTATGGGAAAAAACGTTTTACTCACAAAATAACTGTGATAATTAAAATGCTCTATTTTGTGTTTTTCCCACTTCTAATGATGGCAGGTTTTTTTTATTAGTTCAAATATTAAAAAAAAAACTGTCATAAATAAAAGTGTGGAAAACAGATATCATCTGTAAATTCCTACAGAATAGAGAATTTTAATTATCACAATTATTTTCTAAGAATTTAATAAATCATTTCAAACAGCATAGAAATCAAAAACAATTATATGTATAAGTCGTCTTAAAATGGACTAAGCACAGTATGAAAATGTTTTTGAACGCCGAAACAGCTCTCACAATATTGAAAAAAAATTAATTCTTCTTGAACATAATAATAACAAATATAAATGAGCTGAAATGTACTAATTAAACACGATAAAAATTTATCATTTTATATTGATGATAAAAAGGTGATAATTAATCCTCACATATGTAAAATAAATGTCTGTCCATGATTTCCTCAAAAATTACTCCACCGGTTTCGCTGAAAATAACACAGTTTGTTTTTATTAGGGCCGGGAAGGTTTAGAGTAGTTTGAATGAAATCCAATACGTAAAACTGTTCCTATAACGTCTGAACATTAGCATGAAAAACATTGAATCCGCCATTTTGCATTTAGGTTAGGCCATAGATATACCCCTCTGGTTAGCCATAGATTACATATTAAAAAGAAGTAGGTTTATTTGGTAGAATATTTCCAAAATGGATAACACAAGTAGATACCTACATAAGCATTTTTAAAATTTAGATATGTTATGAAAAAATAAATATTTGTAGTGAAATAATATTTATGATATTACTTTCGCTGTCAAATCAATTATGGAACCCAAAAAACGAGCAAAAAATAACAACTTCACAAGGCCGGGTACACCTCATCTAGTTTCCAATAAATTATGAACTAACACGGTTTTTGTAAATGACCTTGTCTGGTATAAAATTTAGTTATGATTTTAAGTAATATTGTATTAAAGAGACCCTTTAGTATCAAACATTTATCTCTGTCTAATTTTAAAAGTGACATTTATACATCTTATGAAGCAACAAAGCGGTTGGAAGTTCTCTTGCGAAAAACACAATTTTGTGTTAAGCGAGAGTTTTAAACGATTTAATTACGGAATAAAAAATGTGATTCTTTTCGGGCTTTAAGGAAGACGTAAAGTAGAGATTTATTAATTCAACGACCCTGGTTTTAGTAAATATCGTTTATTAAATTGCTTTATTCAGAAGAAAAATCATAATGTTTTGTGTTTCTTAAGTGAGTTACTCTGCGACGGAGTACTTTTAAGAAATTTGTTAATATTAATACTTAAAAGAGAGAAGAAAGCAAATTTGGTGATATTTCATTTGAAGGTAACATTTAAAATAACGTTTTTTGAAGATATTATTTTAGTTTTTTTTTTTTTTTACATTTTAGAAGACAGACAGGGGTTAATATAATAATTCTTTAAGCGTATAAATTATAAATTTAATTTGCACTTTGTTAATAATACCGAATCCTTAAAATTCCATAACTCCATCACACTTCAAACGCGATTGGATCAAATCTTGTTATTTAAAATTATTGGTGCGGCGTTTACTCAACTTCCCGACATCATTATCAGGAAATGATGATGCGATTGTGAAATAAGGATGGTGATATGGATGGAAAAAAAAGGACTCACCAATTGTCACTGATTACTCCCATGGCGGCTTGCGTCTTGCTTGTCAACCGGGCAATCCCGGGTATATCGGGATGCGTCTCACCGGCAGCTCGTCGCGAAGTTTCGGGTTCGAACCCGATAGCGCGTTACTTCTCCACAGTGGTCCCAGCGGCGGTTTGATTCGGAATGAATGCGGTGCGGCACTTCAATAGTGGTCGCGGCGATGATTCGTATTGGAATGAACCTTGGACAATTGATCAACTCGGGAGCAAGGACTGGAGGGGGGAGAAAGGGAATGAATTGGGGGGACTTCGCAATCGCACATGAATGATGGTAGGTTTTAATAAACTCGCGTGAACAATTGTGAATAAT
>JAHDVE020012354.1:0-62500 GCA_022606495.2 Halesus radiatus | reverse complement strand
ATAATCATCTAAATAAATTATTTATTATTTTTATTTATTTATTTAGGCTCTCTAACAGAATGCGTCACATGGTAATTATTACAGAAATTATATATTTTAAGCATGGTTATGGTGATGATTCCAGTAATAGGTGAGCACACACTTCATTGCAATGTTCAATCTGTGGCGCTAAGATGAGTTAAATATTCCCAAAAAAAAAAAATTTTAAGTTTTTTTTTATTCATTTTTTTTAATCCTTGACTCTATGCAAAAACGGGCGGTCCGTTTGATAGTATTTTAATGGAAGATGCTCTGAGGAACTAGCATCATTGATGCACAGTCGGGAAACAAGCCAAACGCGTGCCCAACATTTGCACACGATTGACATTTGTCATTTGAGAACGAGTCGCTTCTACGACTCGTTCTTGTGTGCAATAGGTCATTTCATCTTCTTTAGCAAATTAAGAAACTCGAATCGGGATCCATCGCTTCAACAAGTGTCCCTTTTTGAGCTATTTAAACGGCCCCATCCATTGCGGGCCCAGCCTGTCCTCGCACAGCTTCTGGAGACGCTTTCACAACTTTGCCTATGGCGGTCTTCCCTCTGAAATCGCCGCAGGATTTAATGCTGCAGTCGGTCTTCTGACATTTTTAATGCATGTCCAAGCCACCTCAAGCACTTTTTTCCTTTGAAGGGTCGTTTATGATAATTTCTTCAAAAGATGAATTAAAGATTGCTTTGTAATCACCACTTTCTTAATTTATACATATCAACATGTTCGGAAAGCGATGCTTACCTCATCGGGAGTATGTAGAATATGTATATTGATATGTATATATTAATAAAGTGTTGATTACAAAGTAATTTTTAATTTATTTAATAGCTTAAGAGTTTGATTACATATACCTACGTACCTAAAAACAATATCAAATTCAGTTATTAATTTGATTGAATCTCTAATCATTTTTTATTGATTTCTTTCTACTTTATTATTCATATGTATTATTTTGTTTCGAATTCGTATCAAAATTGTGTTGTTGGAAAAACAAACATTATTTTTAAAGGTTTCTTATATGGTTTTGTATGTTTGTTTCCGGTATCGAAATTCCTGGTTGTTTTGCCAATGACAAATGAAAGAGAAATATTTTATTATGTTTACGTAATACGCCAGAATGGCTTCGTTGATTTGAAAATGGATTTTATATTATGGTAGTACATAATACATTTTTCACGTTATGAAACTCTTCAAAAACATTCAAATTTTATAAATACTATGTCAATTTTTCTACTGCGCATAATTTAGAAAATCACTTCAAGGGCGCTTAACACATTTTTAAAGTTTATAGACCATTTTAAATAGATATATATATATAATGAAATAAATTGTTTATAACCACGAGAATTTTATTTAATTTTATTACGACAAAAAAAAAAAAAAAAGGTATATATATATTTTTTTAATTTAATTTATTCAAAAAAAGATACATAATTAATAATTAAACAAGGTTACAATATTTTTCAAAAGTTCAATATTTATATAAGATGTACCCCTATAATTAAGCTGAGCTTGTGTGTATGGGGGTGTGTTATTATTTTGTTCTTTGTTTATTTCTATGTTATATTATTCAGTGTATATTTTCAGTGTGTTTTAAGTTGTGTTTTAAAAAAATTTAAATCATTATTAATGTTTCAATTTTTTTCTGGTAATGAATTAAAAAATTTAACTCCAAGATATTTATAATTAAATTGTCCCATTGTTTTTTTGCATTTTGGAATAGGAAGAAATGATGTTTGTCAAAGATTTCTATTATTTTTAAATGGTGCAGTTTTGTTTAGAATATTATCTTTATAAATTTGCAAAGTTACATTATAGAAATATAATTCTTTTAATTTTCTGACTTTGAATTCTTTAAATAGAAGATCTGACGAGTATGTGTATGGCTTGTTTAGAATTGTTTTTATTATTAATTTTTGTGCTATGTTAAGAAGTTGCGTGTGATTTTTATAAGTTCCAACCCATCCTACAATGCCATATTGTATTATTGATTGGCAGAAAGCAAAGTACGTCATTCTAAGTATGATTTTAGACTTTTTGTAAAGGTTTAGAAATTGCTTTCTGACCTCAAACCAGAAAGCTCTGTCCCCGAATTTGGCAGCATTCATACGACAGGGTTCAACAGTCTATTCGACGCATCAGAATTCCCCGACCTGGGCGTGAGTTGCCTCTGAGTAAGATTGTACCTAACCCAGAGATCCGTCAAGTATGATGGTGACAGTGCCTTATATACCATAGGACCAATTTTAAACTGAACTGTTTCTGTGACTCAATCACGTAGAAGAGGAGTGATGTGACAGTATTTGGTGGCACCGCATACTAGATGAATTAGGCAGACCAGCATACAAACTATTGTAATAATCCAATATTAAGCGGTATTCACATTAAATTTAAAAAAAGATATTAATTCATACATAACTTAATTTTGGATTTGAGGCTAAAATATTTATCCAAACTGAATGATCTATTTTTTTAATTAAAGGTTTTGTAAATATCTAGTACGCATGAGAAGTATTTTATTTATTTTTGTTTTTCAAACTGACCGGAGATATAATTGCTACAGGTGTTAATTAATTCGCCTAAAATTTTAAAAGTATTTTATAAATTATTGATCATTCGAGGAAGTAATATATTTGGTTATTATGCCATAAATTGGGTGTATTTATATTAAATTTAATTGAAATCAAAGGAGCGTCTGTTAGGTTAATGAAGCGACTCACCAATATTTAACAGGAATTGATTTATTTGTATAACTATAATAAAAGACGATTATAATAAGTAAAATGAATAAAGAGAGATAATATAACCTTGCCGAACAACGGGAAGAGAATGAATCTATATAGATGGAACTACTATCGCTGTGATTCACGTGTTTAATGACTATCGAAATAGTAATTATTAGTAGCCACTTCAGCAGGTAGCTACAGTATCTTAAAAATTAATTTTTATGGGGAGTACTTCCGAATTTTACGTTTCGTTGAAAACTTTTTAAGTTAGGAATTATTTTGATCCAATAAATGCTTTTTTCCGAACTTGCGCCATTTTTAAGAAAAATATTTTTTTTTCTATTTTTTTCGTATAATCTCATATCGAACTGAACATTGTTTTAGTTTTTTGTGCTAAGTAAGAAATTTGAAGAGAAATCTTTCCGGCCGCGGACGGCTGTCCATGAGAGAGACTTTCTTTGGTGAGGTCTGGGGCGGTAAATTTGTAATGTCTTATTTTCTTCTTATTCTAAAAAGCATGTTTTGAGTTCCAATACCTTAATTTACATAATTTTTGTTGTTAATGAAATTAGGCTATTTTTCTACAATCTATTTTTTTCCCATGTGTCTACATTGCCGTTTTGATTTCGTATTGGTTCATTGGTTTCCAGATAATTTAGTATTAACAAAATAAATAAATTTTTAATCACAAATATATTCCATTTCACAATAACCTAATGGAATTAATTATTAATTATTTTTGTTTTTAATTTGTAGAACTCCATTTAATATATATTTTTTAAATTTAATGTAAATCTAATTTAATAATGTTAATACTAAGTTCTGGAAGTATTTTTAGCAATTCAGAATTTTAATTGTTTCTAACTTTTTTTTGTTTCTAACTGTTCCCAACCGTCTGGAGCCAGTGGGACTGTGGCATTCCCAATTGGGGAATGTTGTGAGGCTGAAGGTATTGGGGAGGGCAAGGAGAAGGGGGGAGAAAGGTGGGGAAAAGCGAAAATACCTGGCTATTCAGATCTGGTCACCAAACACGGCTAAAAGCCATTTCAAGCGACGTTTCAATTCTGAATGGTGGTCTTTCACCAGGGCGATACTAAGAGTATCTTCCACTCTGAAAAAGTCGGTTTTACCGATAGTAAATCATTTTTTTTTAAACCCGTCCAAATTAGAATGGGGTGGGAGTAAACAAAATCACATAAATAAGTGGTCACAATGTGGATTAACCACAGTTTGAAAATGACCTTAAACGCCGAAATAGCTGTCACAGTAGTAAAAACTAAAAATACTTTCAGAACTTAATAATAACATTATTAAATTTGATTTGCATTAAATTTTAAAATGAACCTAATAGAAGATTTTTTTTATAATTTTTATCACTGAGTACTTACAGACGGTACGAAAATGCCATGTTTTCATGCAAAATTGTAATAAATATGAACCGTTAAAGCAGAATTTAAATAGGGAAACAAAATAACCTTTTTGCTATAAACATTGCAGAACAAATAATTCAACTCAATATTCTATACTCAACAGAGTTTTCTGCCCACATTAATCTACTTCCAGACGTTGACATTTTCAAATGTAATAAAAAAATGTAATCTCAATTAAAATGAGATTCTGAATTATCAAAATAAACAACAAATCCCAGTGATGACAAAACAAGAAATATATTCAATTTTTTTTTCTCCTTACATAAACATAAATACATTTAACACCTCACAAAATACACGTAATACTAACAAGACATGAAACAACAAATAACTAAAACAATCTTTAACAAATTACTTCCTACACAATTCAAGACATCTAGACTTGCACAGTACAAAGTACATGTATGGAACTGGCTGCAATCCCCCTAAAATAAAACCTGTCTTTATATGTAATTTTTTTTAAATTGTGTTGTAAATATTAAAAATAATTTCATCTTTCAATTTTTCAATTGTTAAACTCTTCCATTGGACTAAATTAATGTATCATTGAAATACGTCTTCCACAGAACAGGTGAACTCCTAGCGTGCAGGACAATATACTGTAATAATAAAAATGTTTTTGTAAAATAATTACTAATCGTACTTATATTAAATAATTTTCGAAGCGTTATTATTCCCATATTTTACATAGTTTATACAATGAGGAATCTGTATCTTTCTACTTCGTTCTTCGTCGTGGATGTTTTTTCTAGAAGTTTATATGATTTTAAAGAAAGCAGTAAACAGAAAAATAATCTGATTACGAATGATTTTTGCTTATCTTAAAATGTAGGTATTTAAAAAGTATGCATTGAAGTATATGCATTTTCGTATTTCAGCTGACGACATTACGATGCCGATGACCCTTACCTATATTCTATATTTCCAGTATAAGGCTTACAGTTATAATCCAATAACTAAATAAGGAACTCCAGTCCAATATTCAAATTGTTTTTATCAAAAACCGGCCGCCAAAACGACCCAAATCTATGGCCGGTCGGTTTTGATCAGTTTTAAGGTTAGAATGTCAAGTGTCAAAACAAGGATTAGTTTTACCGTACATAATTGTATATTTTATTCATGGTCAACCATAACTTAACATAACTAATAATATTATGTACCTTTTTAGAAACTATAACTCAAAGAATAATAATAGTATTGAGCATTAACATTATCATAATATCCGTATTGATAACTGTTTTGATCATGAATACTTTAATTTCTTTCATGAATAATAGTTGTTTATATTGAGCAACAATTATAGAGTTCGAAGTCTCCCAACTTAATTTAAAATTTTGACACAACTAAAAAAAATACATATTTAAAATTCAAAACATAATCGAAAAATAAAAATGTCCATACTAATCCAAAAACAGCATACACACGTGACGTCAGATGTTCCAAATGCAATGGAACCAACATAACACGGTGTTTTGATGAGCTGATTTTTTTATTCTCTTTTAAATAACGATTTATAAATTCTAGATACTCGTATAGTTGTACATAATGAAAGTTATATATTCAGAATCGTCGTTTGCTGATCTACTCGTATATGAATATATCATTTTAAAGTCATCATATTTTTCACTGGAGTCCCTTATTAACCGTCGTATGAACATTTCTTACTGACTAATGATGTTCCGCTTGGCAAAATATGCCTAAACTCTTATATTTTGAAATAAAGCGTCTTAGATAGCATTTACTGGAACAACTAAAGATGAAAACAATAACTAATGATCCTTACATAACATTAATAAATAATACTATCTAGTCGCCAGTTTTTAGTATTTTCCATACACGTTTTCCAATTCATTGTCTAAATAGTATTCACGTTATTACAAAACAACTAAGAAAAATCCGTCATCACTAAAAGCGGTGAAAACAGATTTCAATTGTAAGTACCTCACGGAAAATTTTAATTACCAAAATTATTAAGTCTCTCAATGTGGCCTAAGTACAGTTTGAAAACAGCCGAAATATCTGTAAGAATAATAAAATACTAAAATATTTAAAGAATTTGATAATATTGCTAAATTGGATTTACTTTCAATTTTTAAAAAAATAATTAAAATCTGGGTTTGTGGATTCATATCTTAAATACGAAAAAGCATATTATGATCAGAGGTCTAAATAAAATATATTTTTAAGATAAGTTATTTTACATATAATATTTATACATATTTGCGCCATATTCATTATTTATTAACAGAAATAAAATACAGTATCTGAGATTTGCTTGGTAGATTAATTTTGATATTTCTTTAAGGATGACATCAATCAAATCCTGATGAGTTTTGTGATTTTGTCGCCAGACAGTAATTTCGTAACACCAATTTGTTGCATGAATTATTTTACAAGAAATGTGTGATTATTTCTTATCCACCTCACTTTGTAATCTTTTCAAGACCCGGATTAACCGATTTCATCAATCAACTACTACTTCGTCACGTCTTTATCTAGGGATGAGTTGATCTTGTCGGGGGATCTTTCGCAGAATTGCGTAAAAATAAAGCTCCAAAGAGAAGCGTGATTGAAAGAGAATTGAGTTGGCAGTAAAATTAGAAGGACACAGTTATCTACGAGTTTGATCAACTTTGCATCGTAAAAATTTTAACATTAAATCTTTAAGTACTTTGATCAACGAAGCAACAGTTTAAATTTGTGTTGACAGCTAGGTAATGATTTTATTTTAATGGTGGAGATTTAGTTTAGATCATTTGTTAAGCGTTATTTTTTGCATAATATTAACTCATAAAAAAATGCTCGGATAAAATTGAGAAAAATTACGGATTTACTTGGATCGACGAACTTTATTATTTTCTTGATTTTTTAAAAACTTTTCTTCTCTTCCAGTCATGATGAATAACTAATTGTAAAAAGAGATTAATTTAGGCCCCCTCTTTTTCTATTTTTATTAGGGATATCGCAGAGAGTATTCTGAATTCCAGCTTTCTTCTTTTCGCTGATGACCTGAAACTGTTCTTAGAAATATTAACTTTAGAAGACTGCAATCGACTTCAATCGGATATTGAATAGAGTAAGAGGAATCAGATTGAGTTCAATATTTCTAAATGTTTCATTATTTCAATCATTGAAGAAGATAATATTAACACATCCCAAATGAACCACGAAACCGAAAAAACAACAGAAATTAAAAATATTTCAGTCGCATCTGGGATTCGAACCCAGGACCTCTACCTATCCGGGGTAACCGGTTAACCAACTTAGCTAAGTTTCATTCAGAACTCAATTGTAATCTGGATAGAGTCTCGGATATACCTACCCGATTTTTATTTAAATGAGACATCTATTGACTTATTTTACAAGTCTGGAAAGAAATATTCAATTTATTTTTTATAACTTATTGAAGTTTGTAAACCTCATTGTAATATTTTAATCATTGAAGAAGATAATATTAACACATCACAAATGAACCACGAAACCGAAAAAACAACAGAAATTAAAAATATTTCAGTCGCATCTGGGACTCGAACCCAGGACCTCTACCTATCCGGGGTAACCGCTTAACCAACTTAGCTAATGAGACCAGTTCAATTTACGCCATTTACACCGATATCATACTTCATCTTCAAGATTTGTTAATAATATCCTCCATTTTTATAAATCCCATATTATTGGCTGCTATCCTTATGATGATTGCAAAGTTTCATCCAGAACTCAATTGTAATCTGGATAGAGTCTCGGATATACCTACCCGATTTTTATTTATATGAGACATCTATTGACTTATTTTACAAGTCTGGAAAGAAATATTCAATTTATTTTTTATAACTTATTGAAGTTTGTAAACCTCATTGTAATATTTAATCATTGAAGAAGATAATATTAAAATCACCACGAATCCAACAACAGAAATTAAATGCGACTGAAATCTTTTTGATTTCTGTTGTTTTTTCGTTTTCGTGGTTCATTTGAGATGTGTTCTCTTCTTCTTACAATGAGGCAAACTTCAATAAGTTATAAAAAATAAATTGAATATTTCATTATTTCTTTCACAAGGGCGTGTCATACTTGGTTTTACCGGTATAATATGGAAGCCCGAAGTTTAAAACGTGTCTCCACTATGAAAGATCTTGGTGTCGTGTTTGATAGTATGATGACATTTCATGCTCATATTGAAGTCACCTGTAGTACTTCATTAAAAAGTACTGGGTTTCGTCCTACGTATTGCAAGGAATATTAAAAACCCCCGGGTTCTCATAATATTATATAACTCATTAGTAAGGAGTAGGCTTGAGAATGGGTCGGTGGTTTGGAGCCCATGTCAGTTTAAGTATTCCCTCATGTTGGAGAGAGTTCAGAAGAAATTTTTGAGATTTCTTTATCTGAAGGAGTATGGCTACTACTACCCGTGGCTCTATCCTACCGACTTTCTCTTAGGTATGCTCGGAATGAACCATCTGCGGGTCAGAAGGGATGTATACATTGTTACACATTTCTTCAGACTGATTCGCGGGTGGTTTGAAAATTCGGCTATCACGGATAACATTAATTTATATGTCCCCGATGGTTATCTCCGTCACCGACAACAAAGACTGTTTTATCTCCCGGCCTGCAGGACCAACTTGACAATGACTATACCGGTGGGGAAGGCAATCTCGCTGTTAAATAGAATCACTTTGGATATCGACATATTTAGCACCAATGAAGATGCGTTTAAACATAAAGACTTGTTTCCACTTGTATAATACCAGTACGTCTACCTTCTTTCTTTAAATTTTAATTATTTTTTATAAGTAACTATTTTGGATGTTGGAGGAATAAAGAATTGAATTGAATTGTATTGAATTAAATTGAATTGAATTGTGATGAATAAACATTTTTTTTGTAAACAATAACTTGCTTATATTTACAAATGTCGCCCTGTTAAAGAGTTTGTGGGTAATCGTAATTAATTTTTTTCTTTGAAAGATCATTGTAATAATCATTCATACATATTAACGAGATCTCACGGCCTGACTGTTTAGACCACAATTCTTTCAAAAATATTAATAAAGAAAATTGGTTTCTTTTCGTGATATTTTGTATAGATAGATCTAATGTTCATTAGAACTCCAGTCGATTAATTTTACGTATTTAAAATAGAAAACAAAATCACCATTAAAATTTTCTATACAAATCCAGAACCAGAATACTCGCGATCGAGAATCATGTCAAATGTTCGGAATACAGTGGTACCAATATAACAACGTTTGTTGATCTGTATGATTATATATTTTATAAGCTGTGATATTTTTCACTGTGTTTCCTTATTGTTCATAGAATCACCGACATATGTCACTAGTGTACAGGTTCACCCTCCCAAGATTAAAAACAGAGGTACGAGCTGACGGAGCTCACTTGGAATAATAAAGATTAGAGATAACTAGTTTCAGGAAACTTGCCCCGAGGTTGTTCCTTTCTCGTTCATATTGTACGAGTATTATCGCCTTAAATAATAAAGACAAAGTGCTCGTTGTGAAGATGAAGTTTTAATGAGATTGTGTTCACAACACTTTTCAATTACGTAATTAGCGATTCTAGTTATCAAATATTTTCTTGTATCGAATACCACCATCAAAGTTCACACCTTTTCTTGTTTATATCAGACTGCGTGTATTTACTATGCACATGAATAGTAACAAAGATACAAAAATACATTTCAACATTAGGATGACATAAATTACGTATTTGCATGTCTCTTGAAACCTTCAAGGTTTATATCAAATATATCAAAAAAGAGATGTTATTTGGCAGCACCGTACCACGTGTGTTACAAAGCAGAATCTCTCGATCCGTTTCGTAAGCATATTTGAATTTGCAATCTTAGTAAACTTCACCAATAGATCTACTATATGGAATATTCCCGACTAGCTCTATCTCAGGGCATATAGATGTACGTAAAGATACACATATATATGAATCGTGTTCTCAGTTCGTTGATGGACAATTTGAGAAATTACCGCTTCTAGTTAACCTTAATGAAAACAAATACATATTAATAGAAACAAGAATAGGGAATTCAAAATAAAAACAACTCTCTTTTGCTATTTAAAAATACCTGGCAGCCAGGTCTATATTTTTATAGCCGCTTCTAAAGGCTTTAGGAAAAGCTTTAAGATTTCTGTAGACGCCTTCAGATTTTTAAATGACAGAATGAAATCGAGTGATTTTAAATGATTTCTGTTTTATCAAAAAGCAAGAGGGAAATAAATAAGTGAAATTTTGGAACGATACCAGTTTCGGGGGGTGTAGCTATTCGCTCTCCAAACTCAAGTGAGCTCTGTCTTTCTAAGCCCCCGTTGGGGTCGCTTTCCCCCCTCTCCTTCACAAACCGAGCGGCTAGCAATTTATTATCATAGACAACCACATCTTATTTATAGTTAATTCCGGGTCAGTTTGTCAACCTTAGTTGTTAGGGACTTGCTTCATAACACGTGGCATGCCGTGCTGAGCCAACACGTCTGTTCTGCCATGTGGTATGCATAGCAGATTGTTCTGCGCCCCCTGCAGCAGTTGTTTGATATAAATAACAGCATTCCAGAACGTAAGAACTTATGTATGATTAAGTTCGCTTTTACTGCAAGACATTAATTTTAAACTGGAGAGTTTGGTAGCGCATCTCAGAGAGCAAATATTTGTGGTGCATAAGTTAGAGGTATTTGCGGTGTATTTTGTACAATAACTCAGAGGAATGATTTCCCTCAAGGCCTGTATCATCTTTGGAGATACTGTGTGGAGGGTATTTTAGAGGATAGGAAGGAGTGAACCTGGATCTTGAATTGACCAAAGTTGTAGGAGGGAGGAAACACAGAGGCCGGCAGATCATTCCACAGCCGAACTGTTGAACACAAGAACGAGTCGGAGAAGCATCCCGTTCTCATGTGACAAATGTCAACTCTGTACAAATATTTGGTGCGCATTTGACGTGTTTCCCGCCTGTGCACCGGTGTGGAACGGATCAATGACCCTAATTCCTCAGAACATCTTCCATTAAAATACCGGTAGAACAAGGACAGCATTCCCACCTGACGTCTGTGCTCATAAGATAGGCGAATCTATCAAACGGACTGCCTGTTTCTGCACAGAGTCAATGGTTTTTTTCAGATATTTGGGGCTCCCGACCAGAGGCGGCTGCCAAATTCTTTAGTATGGTGCACTTGCGATTTGTACAGGGTCAGCAGTTGTGTACAATTAAAGTATCTGCGGGCTCTGTACAGTACGCTCAGCTGAAGAATGTAGTTACCAGAGATTTTTTTTTGTACTTGTTTTAATATTTTATTTGTTCTGGTATGGGGTCCATACAGCAGAAGCTTACTATAGCTTGGACCTTATAATGTAGTTGAACACATGGCTTCGGGTTAAGTAAATGTTAAATATTGTACAATAACATAATATACAACAAAAATAGTTCAATGTGATAGTAAAGTATCTGACAGAATGATACTAGGTAGAGCCCAGTGATAAAACAGACGAGGCCGTTTATTGGTAGAGGAAGCAGGAAGCGGATAGCGAGGTGTATTGGTGGGATCGATATTCAGGTAGGACGAATTACAGCCTACTTCCTGCTTCTGGTTACTTGACCCCACACCACAGCCTTGTGGGGTGCTTAAACCGTGACTCATGAAACTACCTTTGATTAATATCTCTTTGAAAAAAAATCAATTTTCTACTTCCGGTCTTAAAAACGTACTTGCTATTATACTTAATAATATATTAATTTTAAAAGTCATGACCTAAAGGATGTCGTTCCAATAATATCATTTTTTCCAAATATAAACACTGATAATTAATCAGAAAACTTCATTATCCTTTTTACGTGAATACAGTACAAGAGTTCTAGCTGCTACCTGCTAACCGGAGCCAATTTAACTATGTCATCCCCAATTGGGGTATGATATTAGGCTAAATGATAAAAAAGGGGTAGGAAATAGTTAAGATGAAAGTACCTGGCTATCCAAATCTGATTACCAAACACGGTTAAAGCCATTTCAAGCAACGTTTCACATTTTAATGGTGGTGGATAGTATCAACCACTCTAGAACATGCCGACAATGTACTATAATATGTAAATAATGAAATATTCAATTTATTTTTTATAACTTATTGAAGTTTGTAAACCTCATTGTAATATTTAATCATTGAAGAAGATAATATTAACACATCCCAAATCAACCACGAAACCGTAAAAACGCGGTTCGTGGTTCATTTGGGATGTGTTAATATTATCTTCTTCAATGATTAAAATATTACAATGAGGTTTACAAACTTCAGTAAGTTATAAAAAATTAAATTGAATACTATATTTATATATATATATTCAATTAATAAATTGTAAAATGAAACAAAAATTATCGGCAATTGTAGTAAAATTTTACTTGCGCACGCCGGGATTTGAAACCACGACCTCCAGATTCGTAGTTGATTATCGTCACCACTCAATCACAGAGACCGTCAATCTTTTCAGTATATTATTACAAGTTTTCAAGCAATTCAAATTGTGTTGTGAATATTTCCTCACTGGAAACGTATGTGAGTTTTAATTTATCTTAGTTGCAAACTGTATTCTTAAAATTTGTGTTTAATAAATAATTGTTCTAGGTTATTTATGTATTTTGGGTTATTTAAATGTTTTAGGTTAATTAAATGTTTTCTTTAATCATATGATAATTCTACCGGACACAAGAGGCCTATTACCCCAATTAGGAAAATAATATTCGAACAACTCTCACATATTTAACATGACTCAAACCTCTGGTAACGTCCTTATCATCGTAACCACGCAGCCGTGAGACCGAAATAATACATTTTTGGCCCTACGGCTCTTTTTTATTTATCTAAGGAGAAAATACAGATACAGACAGTAAATATTAAAACAATAGTAAATATCTGGAAAACTCGCTTGCATCCTAGCTATTACTCACTGATTAATATGATACAGATAAATAAACAAATTAATTAAAAATTTCTTTGTAATCACCACTTTATTAATATATTCATATTAACATGTTTCGAAAGCGACGCTTTCCCCATCGGGTATATACGGAATACCATATTAATATTTTCCTGATGAGGAAATCATCGCTTTCGAAACATGTTGATATGTATACATTAATAAAGTGGTGATTACAAAGTTACCTTTAATTCGTTTATTAATAATGACGCCACAAAGTGAAGAAATTATACCAATATAAACTTTTAAAATAATATTTGAAAAAATTGAGGAAATTAAGATACACAGAAAGAAATTGAAAAAGTGGACAATGTCTAAATAAATTTAGAGAAAGTAAATAAACTACAATTACCGTTTTTCTTTGTGTTTTGTGTTTTTACGATTTCATGTTTCGTTCTAATAGTTGTTAATATTTTTCTTCGATGATTAAAAAGGCATAATTTTTTTTCAGTGAGTTCTTTATTAACTCTTTGATCATATTTCATAATGACTGTATCTATTTTATAGCAGCGATATTGAAAAAAAAATACAAAGCTGTAATTTTATTAGCATTTTCATATCACACTATTTAACAGAGTGACGGGAAGTTATTTTCTCAGGCGAGGTTTCAAACATAATAACAGCTTATTTGTCGCGAGTAAACCCAAGAACGAGAGTCACGAGAAATAATATGAAATATAAACAACCACACTTAGTCGTGAACCTTGGGACTTAGCCTCGAGGGTTTGGTTATGAACAAAATACAAATTATTAATATCTATTTACTTATTATTTTTATGAAATATGAGTATTCTCATCACATTATTTATAACGTTTTTTCTTCTTCTTTGATCAGTAACACGTCGTTATCTATATATATGAAAGAGTGTCTGTGAATGGGTTGGTCGATATTGTTTTTTTTGTATAAATCTGGAGTTTAATTTAAACTTGATGCAATTTTGCACACTTCACGTTAAAAATAAGAAGAAAATACTGGGTAGGGGTATTTTTAAGGGTAGGGATAGGGGTAGGGTCAGGAGTATGGATAGGGGTAGGGGTAGTGGTAGGGGTAGGGGTAGGAATAGGGATAGGGATAGGGATAGAAATAGGGGTAGGGGTAGTGGTAGGAGTGGGGGTAGAGGTAGGGGTAGGGTAGAGGCAGGGGCCGGAGTAGGGGTAGGGGTAACACATCCTCAAAACTTTATTCCAAACCATGTGTACCAACACCGGGTACTTCAACTAGTTACGTATAAAGTGAAAAATACGTTTTTTATTATTTTATTAAATTTTTTTTACAATTACATACATATATATATGATATCTCAAAGTCCTACAAAACTGAATATTCAGAGCGATTGTAAGAAATCTCTCATTTTTACTTATTTGTTTGATCATAATATAAATATTAAAGGTAGGTTTTATTTCTAAATACTTCGCATCATTTGCTCGGTAAATATTATAGTGTTACAATCGGCTTATTTCTAATATAAAGTTATGCAGAATGGTGATCTTTCATCAGCGTTTTGGTAAAAAAAAACGATTCGGCAGAATATCACATAAAATAACATAAGCTCTGTTCCCTGACCAAAACAAAATTACATTGTACGCCTGAAATCTTCCTTTTCATTACTAATTCTCCCTCCATTTCTTTAGGTTGAGAACACTCCCCAAAATGGAATGCCATAATTCCACTGGTTTCGGGCAGTTGCCATTTATGTACGGTATCACATATAAAAAATCAAATAAACGCAACGAAACTAGCTCAAATTCATATTCATATTTTGATATGAAGTTTGCTTTCAGGGCATTCAAAAAACTTCTACACAGCCGTTTTTCACCCCTTACCATGTTTAGCATCCCTTTCCAGCCATTTACTTGTTGCAGATAGTGGGGGCGGCTACTAGCTATATTGGGCACATTTAGGGGAGTTTATGAAACTAGGCTGCCTACTCACCCAGTTCCTACTCCCCCACACAGCCCACAGGGAGCGGTGTTGATTCACAAATTGAAAGGTTGCAAGGTTTTATATTTTAATTGTGACGGTTTTTCGCACTAATTGAGCTGTTTAAAAAAGATTTTCTGGTGTTACTAATTGGTGGAACGATTTAAACGTAGAATTTGTGTGGATTAATAATCAAAATAATAGTTATTTATTACAGAAGGTAAGCAGGGGTAGTGCAATGCAATATGTTCCATAAGTGATAATAAAACACACAAATAAATAACAACAGGTACGTAAAATAAGAGGAAGAAAAAAAATGAAAAACACAGAAAAGGATTACTTATTAAACTATGCAGAATAAGTTCATTTAGTAAGAGATAAAAAAAATTAACAACAATTGCTGGATATTTGACGGTTTCTCGTCTCCAAAGGGCCATCAAGGGAGACTCCATTCATGCAGTCGTGGCAGTAATGATGGTATTATTGGATTGGCATACATTGCACCACAGGCTTCCCTTGCGGTGGCGGAGAAGTGCCTTGAAAGAGTGCACTCGTCCTTCCAGGAACATTTCTTTAGCACTGTAGTATCTTAGTAGACAGAATAGTTGGCGATATGCATTAATTTAGGTTACTTATCTTTTGCCATTGGGATGCAGATGAAAAAATAATTTTAACTTAAAACAGTTATGGAAGTAATTTGGAAATCTTTGTGAAAGCAACACTAGAGTCTGTGCGGGGAGAGACCAGGCCGCTCAGCCGTTCCTGTTAAACAACAAAATCGTCCTCCCAACCGGCATGACCATTGGCAAGTTAGTCCTGCAGATTGGGATTTGGGTAAACTGTCGGTAATGGAAATAACTGCATGGAAATTAATGTTCTCCATATTATAGTCGAGATTTCGAACATTCTAGGAACCAGTCTGAAGAAATGTGACCCGTAGACGGTTCAATCCGAACATACCCAATATAAAGTAGGTAGAATAGAGCCACGGGTAGTAGCCGCCAGCCATACTTCCTCAGGTAGAAGTGAAATCTCGGAAATTTCTCAATAACTCTCGCCAGCATGATGGAATACTTCACGGGATACATAACTAAAACCCATGCATCCATATTCTGCTTGCACTAAAAACTGTAAAACACACAATCACCGTTTTTTTTACCCAGCTAGTGCCCAAACCTACACAGAACCTACCTTTGGACATAGAGCAATGCACTCTACTGAGCGTTTTAGTCCAATTTTAACATATTAATCGTTTTTGTGTTTAATTCGTAGAACTCCATTTAATTTTTTTTTAAATTTAATGTAAATTAAATTAAAATGTAAATTAAATGTAAATTAAATTTAATAATGTTATTGTTAAGTTCTGCAAATATTTTTAGTTGTTATTATTGTGACAGCTGTTTCGGTGTTTAAGGCCATTTTCAAACTCGTCGCAATGTGGATTAACCACAGTTTGAAAATGGCATTAAATACCGAAACATAATAACATCTAAAAATAATTGCAGAACTTAATAACATTATTAAATTTGATTTACATTAAATTTAAAAACAAAATTTAACTTAGCAGTTGCTTTGTGAGATTGATGTGTATTAATTCTTGGCAAATGAACAGCCGTATTAAATAAGACGTTATTTTTTTTACAGTAAATTTTTTTATCGTATTGTCGGATTTTTCAATAATTTTTTATTTTTATGTGACTACCTCGTGTATGCTTTTTTTATATCTTAAACCAACCCCTCGGAATAGTTTCATCTTAAAATCAAACAGTTCATTGATTTAAAAAAAAGTTGTTGTTTTGAGGATGTTCACACAAATATGTGAGAGAATATTCGTATGAAAGCAAGAAAACACTCTTCAAGGACTTCGAGTAGGGGGTTGTAATGAGAACAATATTTCATTTATGCCATAGACATCGCTGCCGTGGGTTATGTTGTTTCGACGGTGGTTGTGTTTGGTGTTTGTGGTTTTGAGAGGTCGCTAAGTTAGCTTAGGTTTCAAATTCCGGCTCAAAATCTCCGTCGCGGTAATAACTCCCCTTTAATGCATGGAATATATACCTACGAGTACATGTTATATATAGAAGGTAGCATTATGAAACTATAACAGTAATTTACAAACACGATAATTTTAACTAGTATCATAAGGGCATTAATGTTATTGTTATTTAACATTGAGGCAGGTAAGGTAAACTATACAATAATATAATTATGTAACATTTATTGTACTTATATTTAAACATGCTGTATTGCATGAAACCGTATTACGTTAATTAAATAAAAGTCGATTTGTCGATACTGTAACAAAAAAAATGGAACAAAAAACAATAATATAATTATTGCAATTACAATTAATTTATAAATTAATTAAAAAATATTTTGTATTAACCACTTTATTAATATACACAAATCAACATGGTTTAAAAGCAATGCTTTATTCATTGGAAATATACAGAATACTAAAAATTAATAATGTCAAGTAGAGACAAATGATAAACATAGAACACAATAATGTAAGAAAACACAAATTATAAACATAAACAAAAATTGATTAAAGTAAGTAAACAATTAATCAAAAATATTACCTATTATGGATGATCAGAAAAGGTCATATTTCTGACCTATTCTGATCATCCTACGCATGTCTGATAAATGCGAAGCATATGCAAGTTTTAAAAATATTCTTTATTTTTTTAACTTTAAAAACATTATGTTTGTCGTATTGCGTAATGAAAGTATCATTATTTCAAATTAATAAATAATCATTTTTATAAACAATAATTATTAGCCTGAAACACTCATCCAAATTGAAAAATACCTTACCGAGCAAAGATAAATGTCGCCGACAGGACTCGAACCCGCACCCTTCTGATTGCCAGTCAGATGCTCTACAATTGAGCTACGTCGGCTTATCGCAAACCCGCCAAGTTAATCAATATATACAATATATAATATTTGACAAGTCAAAGCAATTTTCACCCATAAAATGTAGACATAATTTGTCTCGACGCCATCTATTTGAGGGATTTAGCTGTTACAAGCCTTTCTCATACTAATAAAGGTGGTTGTTTACAGGTGAAATATAATAAAAACAGTAATTATTGAATGAAACAGTAGTATATATTGATTAACTTGGCGGGCTTAGCTCAACGGTAGAGCATCTGACCGGACATCAGAAGGGTGCAGGTTCGAGTCCTGTCGGCGACATTTATCTTTGCTCGGAAAGGTTTTTTTCAATTTGGATGAGTGTTTCAGGCTAATAATTATTGTTTATAAAAAATAATTAATAAATAATCCTTCTACGACGTCTCTCTCTTCCTTAATAAATATTTGTTCGTTTTATTTTATGTTTACGGGGATGTTTAGGTTAACTGGTTTAAGGGATTTGGGCTGCAGTGTTAACATGGGAATGACCGAGTCCCCCGAGACCCGTTCCAAGGCGAACAAGTGTCATGGAGTGCAGTATTGAATGCGATCTAGGTATTCAAAATTTTGCTCTTTTACTCTCTTATGTTTATATATATATATATATATACTAAAAATAATAATAATAAACGCACAATTTGTATATCGCCGTTTTCGTGAGAAAATCACCTCAAAGGCGCTCTAGAACATAGTTAATCTAACCTATACCTTATCGCTTAGACTTATATCTAATAATTTACATCTTAGATTTATTACTAATAGCTTACAGCAAGATTTATAAATAGAAACAACCTAATTCAGACTTATAATTAGTGACTTATATAGCTAGCGAGTACAAGTGAGACCTGTAACTAGTGAGTTAAAACTACTGACAAACATGTTTATGAACGGGATAATGTTTTAAACAATATTTTTAATGATTAACAACTATGGTTTAGGAATAGAGACGTACAACTAACATATTTACATAATTAAATAAATAATGTAATGATTGTTGCCCTTGTTTTCAGTGATAATTTAGGCATCAATGTGTGATAAAAAATGTTACTATTTACAAAAATCGAAACAACCTGATATTGAATAACAGTAGGGCGAGTTTGTATATGATACATAACAGCTGTATTTATATGCTTCTGATCAGTTTATCACTCCTCCTACCTAGGTTTATTCTTTAAAGTACATTTTAATTTCCATTGAAGATAAGTTAGCAATACATATTATATTTCCAAGCATCTGTGAACTAATTAGCAATATAACTTTCTCGAGTAACACGATACTCGAAACTTCATGAATTTCAAGGTAATTTGCTCAAGTATTGAGTTCTATTCCAGGCATTGAAGGAATAATATGGACGAAACTCTGCGCCCTGAGCCAACAATAATCTTCCACGAAAGTACATTATGGGATTTCTTAGCAATATCCTAAAGGGGCTACAGGGTATACTCGTAGCTATAATGATCCAGGTTCCCCGGGGAACTTATCTGTAAAATTACTGTCAAAAATACGGTGCCTTAAGGCTAGTTTTATAAACGAACTATCAAATTTCTGTTACGTAACGAACCTTTTTTTCGTTAAGAGACCATTATCTGTTTGCAACCTTATTTTTTTTTAATCTTGAATAATCGCCTGTCATCACTTTCACTGCTCGATGAGGAATCCATTTCAGAAATCAAAATTATTTATTGTCTAACTAACTAACTTACCATCACGCCGTTTCACTGCAGAGGTAGGCAGAGAGGACGGACTTCCAGAAAACAAGATCTTGGCATACACTTCTTGCTTCATTCACATTCATACATCATCTCATACATTTTCTTCTGTTCTTCCGACTTCTGACATGGCCCGACTCAAGTATTTGATTCACTTGATCGTACTATGTCTTCCTCGGACGTCCCCGGCTTCTTCTTTCATTCACATTCGCGTCATATATTCCCCTTACACTCCTTTCTTCGTTCATTTGCTCTACGTGGCCGAACCATCTAAGCGTCCCTTTCATAATATTGCTCATTACGCATACATCAACCTTGCATTCTTTACGAATTTCAACATTTTTCACACGATCATAAATGGTTTTACCACACATTCGTCTCAGAGTCAATTTACTTTCATCCTTCCTCTGCCAGTTCCATGTCTCACTGCATACATTGTGGACTGCTAGTTTCGCTTCTTTTGATAACTTTTTGTAGGCGCCAACCGCCTTCAGTCCTCCGTCAATAGAGTTTCCTGCATTCACCTTTCTTTCAATATCTCTATCAGTCTTTCCATCTCTAGTAAACATACTTCCCAAATACACAAACCCATCGACCTGCTCCGAGTATTCATCATTCACAACTATATTGCACACTGTTTTCGTACTCTCTCTTTCAAACAATATGACTTTAGACTTACTTACATCGTTTTGTCTATATAATTAACAAGAAGGACTTTTTTTTCACCACTGTTTTTAATATATAAATATCTACATGTTTCAGAAGCAAAGCATACCTCGAATAAACAATATACTCGTCCTAAAAATTAATAACAAGTTTATGCAAATAATAAAAAATAGACCAATAACAAATATAAACAAAAATGAACAATAAGTGATGAGAGTAGGTAAGTAATTAATAAAAAAAAATAGAAAAAAAAAATAATAATAAATTTGTATTAGAAGTAAAAAAAAAAATTATTTATTTAAATAAAATCAAGAAAATAATAAAAATTAAGATAATAACATTTTAAATATAGTTCAGAGTGGAAGATACTCTCAGTATAGCCCTGGAGAAAGACCACCATTCAGAATTGAAACTTTGCTTGAAATGGCTTTTAGCCATGTTTGGTGACCAGATCTGAATAGCCAGGTATTCCCCACCTTCCTCTCCCCTTCTCCTTCCCCTTCCCAATACCTTCAGCCTCAAAACATTCCCCAATTGGGAATGCCATAGTCTCACTGGCTCCAGACGGTTGGGAGCAGTTATTTATTTATTTATTATTTATTTTATTTTGCAAAAACAGTTATAAAGACCAATACAATGCAAATGCGATAAAAAATTACAGATATATAGTTAGCACAATTATATAACACAGAGGTAAAACAAAAATAGCTACAAAGAGTTATAAGTAGGAACATAATGTTATGACATAATAAGTTCGTGCTTAAAATTATTGTAGGTCTTGTGAAAAATATCCACATTTCCTGCGAGGCAGATAATTAACCTAGTAAGTCTTCCCAGAGGCATCACCATTGGTAACTTAGTTCTGCACCTGGGAAGAAACAGAAGCCTGTGTTGGCGGCCTCGCGTGAAATTATCCGGGACATAAAATCCTATTTCAGCCAGGATGTCAGGTATTGCTAATACACCGTTCAATAGTTTATGAGCCATAAGTAGTAATGCTATATCTCTCCTAGAACTTAGGCTGCAAATACCCAGCATTCCCGAGATAAAAGCTGTTAGAAACAGCCACGGGTAAAAAAAGTTGGGACTCCTGTGCGGTATTCATATATAAAAAAGGTAATTTTGGATTTTTGTAATTACCTACATACTTTCATCACTTTTCATTTATTTTTGTGATATTGTTAAACCTGACGAAGTAAGCTTTGCTTCTGAAACATGTAGATATTTATATATTAAAAACAGTGGTGTACATAAAGTTCTTCTTATTTATTATATCAATAATGACGTCACAAATTAATTAAAGATCTTTCAAATAAATTGTATATTGTCTTTTTAATTAACACGGTATACGGTTTCAAATAAACGATCGTCGGGCAACAACTGACAGCTGTCAAACGACCGGTAATCTGACGAACGTTTATAAGATGGCGAAATCGGGCGGTAGACCAAATTTTAGTTAAGAATGGTATCAAGCGATACGAACGTTTTATAAACTGGCCCATAGACGTTTGACTTTATGGAATTTTATTTTTATTTCACTTTGGGATATTGAATCTTTTACACTGGCTCTTCTTATTCGGAAGTACTTAGAAATTTGAGATTCATTCGAAAACCTTTCGGATTTAACCCTTGCAAAGTAGACTGAATTAAGTTGTTCATTATAAGGTATTTAGATAATAAAAATTAAATATAAACAAACAATATTAACAAATTCAAATGAAACATGCAACAGAAAAAGATAGAGAAAATAAAAAGACAATGGTCTCAACTGGGACTCGAACCCAGCCCAACCGGAAATGGTGTCTCTACCAATTGAGCTATGTAGACCTAATTATTTTTCATTATTTTGAACGATCTCTTTTCTCAATTTAAAAATTACTCTTATATCCTCAATTAATTCGCTCGGTAATTTTTTTTTTTATGTGAGTCCCAGCTGCTCCCAACCGTCTGGAGCCAGTGCGACTATGGGACCCCAAATTGGGATATATTATAAGCCTGAAGGTAATGAGGAGAGGGAAGGAGATGGGAAAGAGGAAGGTGGGGAAGTACCTAGGTCTTAAAAAGACCCATTTGTGGGACGGAGGAAACACAGAGGCTAGTAAATCATTCCACAACCGAGCTGTTAAACAAAATAACAATATGTAAAAGCGACCCGTTTTCGTGTGACAAAAATAGGGAGCGCGTTTGGCATGTTTGCCGACTATGCACCGGTGTCGATAGTATCAATGTTACTAGTTCAGAACGTCTTCCATTGAAATACCGATAGAACAAGGACTGCATTCCCACCTGACGACTGTGCTCCGTAGGTTGCGATCCGTTTTGCTAAGATACGGAAATCCATCAAACGAATCCCCCGTTTCTGCATCGTTATTTTGCGGCTGCAGACCTGATATAGCTGTCAAATTCAGCAGTGGGAAGTACTGATTTGTACAGGGTCAGCGGTTGTATACTATTAAAGTATCTGCGAGCCTTGTACAGTACGCCTAGATTCTGAGAGGCTAACTTTACTCTGGCTTCGCTGGAGCCCCCATACCTGAGCTGGTCACTTACACTCCAACCATATCAACGGAAGGTTTGTTGGGAAGATTGCTTTTGTGGAAGGAAACTAGATTATCAATTCGATCTCTTTTAGACGTAATCAGAAATGATCGGGTCTTTGAAACATTAAATTAAACGAGGTTATTTTTACCCCAAGAGGAATCTCTCTCGAGGTAACCGTCCATTCTCTGCTTCAAAGCCCTCCGAACCGTTGGAGTTTGTGTGCCCTTTGGGGGCTTGTTAAACAAAAATCTATCATGGACTGTATGTCATCTGCGTAACGATGATTTAGTGCACATGTCATTGGTATGAGGAGGCTTATTGGTAAGATTTCTTTCGACGAAGAACACTAGATTATCAATTCGACCCCGTTTAAACGTAATCAGAAATGATCGAGTCTCTGAAATATTAAATTCGACGAGGTAATAAATAATGTATGTCCAACAGCAGATGCTGTACAACAAATTACTGATGGATCCTGCAATATAACCTAAAATCCTAAATCAAGATGGAAAGGGAAGGGCAATAAAGTTTAACACCAAAAGTCTTAACTTTACATTCTATTCGCCTTGAGAATCATAAATCATATCACTATGAACTTTAATATTTATTAATATCACCCTTCTGTATCACCTTACATAAATTAAAACAAGAACATAAATCACCTGTATGAGGTAATCAACGTTCAACCCTACCGGATTTATCTTCTTGCAGCGATTCGAATTCAAAGCATCCTCCGCCTATCGAATGGTGCAGACAATATTGTTGCAAGCTAGGGCAATATTGATGCAACGTATGTTTGCTTTTGGCTTACCAAGCCGCAACCCCAAAACGGTAAACATTGGGAGTTTAGAGCCATATTAGTTCACTCGGCGTATTAATTCTTGGCAAATGAACTACCGTATTAAATAAGACATCATATTGTCAGAATTTTTGATCTTTTTGTTTTTACGTGACCGCCACGTGTATTTACGGACAAGATTCATCTTAAATCAAACAATTAATTTATTTGAAAAAAAAAATTGTTTTGAGGATGTTTACATAAATATGTGAGATAATATATATATTATCCATTCCTGTATCCATCCTTATTTTTAACAGTATTGCTCGATTTCAACACATTAGAAGACTAGGAATATTTTTTTTAGGTAAACTTTGTTTAAAGTTAAATACTGGAACCATATGTAATCCACCTATGTTGAAAGTTCTAAATTTATACGTTCCTAATAAGTTTACTCGTGGGAGATCCAATGCATTATTTTATGCTCCGAAAGCGAGATCTTTTGTTTACCAGAACACGCCAATCAGCAGAGCGATTCAACTGCTCAAGGATGCTGCATTGACCGTTGACATTTTCGATATCACTTTGCGACAATCGATATCACTGACAATTTTGCGACTATCTTTTGGCCCATGTCACAAAACCGTTATAAAACTTCCCCCGTGACTTTTTATACTTTACCTATCAACTTTTCACTTCTTGCTTATTTAATATAGATTATGATCTTCAGTATTTGTTAAAATCATTAGTATAAAAATGTTTAATTACTTGCACTATTTGTTATTTCCAATACTTGTCTAAGTATTCTGTGCAAAGGAGGGCGGTTCGTCTGATTGACAATCCGTTGTTAACAGACCGACTGCCATCTCTAATGCACAGACGCAATGTAGGTATGCTGAGTCTGTTCTAAAGATATTTCAATGGAGCCTGCTCGAAGGAGCTAGCAGCGTTGATCCCTCCGTGCCGATGCACGTGTGTGAAACTCGACGGACACGAGCGGAACATCCACTCACGGTAGATGTCAGCTTCATGAGAACGGGTCATTTCGCATTAACAAATCCCTTCCTGCAGCCCTCTCTATAACCCGCCTAACAACGTTGCCCAACCGGGTAGCGATATATTTACCCTGTATCTGTACTTACAGCGGCACTGCGCATGTGAAGTATCACACAAATTTCTCATTTATTGAGACGTATATTAATCTCTGTAATATATTACTGCACAACTGTTTAATAGAGAATATGAAAAATAAATAAATTAAATAGAAATCTTATAAGTATTGGAATTGTTCATTTTTCTATTAAGAGTATTTATTACTTTATCAATTCTAATCTACTCCAAATTCCAAACTATAAAATGGGCAGGAGAGCGGCATTTAGACAATGTTTATTTCGATTTTAGTGGTACTGATGAAATGGATGAAATAATGAAGAATGTAAGAAAATCCTAGGCAGTCGGGATTTTAAAGAATTAAACAATTATTATGTTTCGAGACTATCTTAGGAATTAAGGATTCATCAGAAGGTCAATGCTTACTGTTTGACGTTTTAATAAAAAAAGATTTTTCGAGTCACTTAAAAAGTATTGCATATTTTTTATTTAGGATTATTCTGCTGTGGTAACTAAAAACACAGTATCTTCCTTAGAAGTCTCAAGGAAGATATTGTGTTTTTACTTACCACGGAATTATACAGGAGAATACTCGGAGCAGGTCGATGAGATATTTGGGAAATATATTTAAGAAGAGATGGAAAAACTTATAGGGATGTTGAAAGAAGGGTGAATGCAGGAAACTCCATTAATGGAGGACTGAACGCGGTTGGCGCTAACAAAAATTTGTCCAACGAAGCGAAGCTAGCAGTCCACGAAGAAGTGCTGACACTAACCCTGATGTATGGCAGTGAGGCAGAGGAAGGATGAAAGTGGACTTAATGCCGTAGAAATGAAAAAATATTGAGACTTGTAAAGAATGCAAGGCTAATGTAAATATATGAAGTGATTATGAATGGAAGAAGAAGCCGGGAACGCACGATGAAGACATGGAACGATTAAGTGAATCAAATACCTCAACAGTATTTTATTTGTTATTATTATTAGAATTTTTGTCTTTTTTTTCTTCATTTTTTTGCTTTTCATTTCATCTCTTTTCTTTTCATTAATATTATTACTATTTATAAGTTACTAAATTTACACGACCAATTCATATTTTCCGGCAATTATACAACAATGTTTTAACTTACGATCTAATTATTTAAGCGAAAATCCCTCACCAAACACAAGAACCTTGTTTCTTTATGGTGAGGAACAGCTTTATTATGTTTTTATAACACTATATGAATCATGTTTTATTTATATACTTACTGTAAAAAAATAATCATATTATTTTTTTAAAAAAGATGCTCGAGTCGGGCCATGTCAAAAGTCGGAATAACAGAAGAGAATGTATGAGACGATGTTTGAATTTGAATGAATGAACTGTATCTGTTTGTACATAATTAGTTATGAAATATTTGTACAGGGCCCTTGAGGTGATTTTTCACAAAAACGGCGCTATACAAATCATCCAACTATTATTATTATTGTGTCAGGATCAGGGTTCCTATCCTTGCGTGGAAACGGCGTAATGGTGAGTTAGTTAGTTACATAGGATTATATAGAAATAATGTAGGAAATTACATAGATAATCGAATGGTGCAATAAAAAGGATGTTGAAAAAGTTTAAAATTCAATATACGAATAATCAGCAAATTTAAGGAAAGGGAAAATATGACGGTATTTATTTACCTAGGATTGAAGCAGGTTGTGAAAAAAAAAACTGTTTTTTTTTTTTGTAATGCGGATTACAAATCTTTGGTTACGTTTATTTACAAAAACGCACCGATAAATGATTAAACATACTTTTCTCCACTTTAAAAATCATATTCGTATTTTAAATATTTTGTAAAACATACAATGGGACGGTCAGAAAAAAGTTATATTTCTGATTAGATTTTGAAAAATGCTAAGACTCTGTAAATTTTTAAAATATTTAATAAATATTTTTCTTTTTCAAAACATTATGTTTATCGTATTGCGTAATAATACTATCATTATTTTGAATTAATAAATAATTACTCTCCGACGTCCCTCTCCACGTTAAATATTCATTTCGCTTAGAACAAATGGTTTTAACTGCGGTTTCGTTTTAATCACTGCTTAAGGCCTACTTTATATTTACGTATTTCGGGAGGAGTAAGATTAAGAATGGGACGCTTAGATAGTTTGGGCATGTAGAGCGAATGAACGAAGAAAGTAGTATAAGAAGAATATATGACGCACATGTGAATTGAAGAAGAAGCCGGGGACGCCCGAAAAAGACATGGCACGATCAAGTGAATCAAATACTTGAGTCGTGCCATATCAGAAGTCAGAATAATATACGATAATGTTTAGGGCGGTATATGAATATCAATGAAGCAAGAAGTGTATGCCAAGATCGAGTTGTCTGGCGGTCCGTCTTTTTTCCCTAACGGCGTGATGGTTAGTTAGTTAGTTAGTTAATTCGGAATGTTTTTTACTTTTATCTAGGAGGTTGTGGTTTCATTTTTTAATTTAATTTACACTTAATAAAAGATACTATTTATAACAAAACTTTAATTTTAATGCATTTTTAAGAAAACGTATTAATTTTTTATTACATTTATATGAAAACATATAATGAGTAATTTTTTATATATTTATAATAAACAGTGTACTAAAAAAAAGCAATTAAAGCACTGTGAGTGTAGATGTACAAATCACATCAATTGTCCTTGGATGCACCGTCTAATTAGTTCCACTACAGGGGAGGTTCCTACCTTCAAATCTCGAGACAAATGCTAGCGAGAATTGTTGGGAAAACGATGATGCTGCGCACCCCTGCGCATCTCACTCACATCTCCTGGCGGCTTCCATTCCCGCTGCTCCTATATCTGACGGAAATAAGGAGGAAGTCACTGCTAATAACTAGCTGTTATATGTTGGGTACATCGGGCGATCTGTCTCCAGGATTAAATCAATTAGGTAGGTACCTACTTACATTGCTAAATAAAATAATAATTTAAGCTGTTGAAATTCTTTATCGCAATTTGCTATTTATATAAGCGAATTGCCTGGTAAGACGGAACAATTTACAAAAATATCATATTGTTAAAAAAAATCAAGTTATTACGAAAACAGACTGAGGTTGGATGCGTCCAAATTTACCCTCGGCGCACTACGGAAGCATTAGATCATGGGAACCCGGCGTTCCAAAGCGTTTGCAGTTTTTTTCTTTTACAATAACTCCACATTGGAGGCCCTGAGGAAAATAATTTCTCTCAAGGTCTATATCATCTTTGGGAATGCTGTGGGGAGGGTATTTTAGAGGATAATAAGAAGTGAACCTAGGTCTTGAAGAGAACCATGCTGTAGGATGGAAGAAACACACAGGCCGGCAGATCATTCCACAGCCGAGCTGTTGAACACAAGAACGATTCGTAGAAGAGTCCCGTTCTCATGTGACAATTGTCAAACGTGTGCAATTGTTGGTCACGCGTTTAGCGTGTTTCCCGACTATACACTGGTCCGAAGGGATCAATGACTCTAGTTCCTCAGAGCATCTTCCATTAAAATACCGGTAGAACAAGGACAGCATTCCCACCTGACACCTCTGCTCCAAAGATTGCATCTGTTTGTTAAGATAGGCGTATCTATCAAACGGACCGCCCGTTTCTGAACAGAGTCGAAGGTTTTTTTCAGATATTTTGGGGTTCCCGACCAGAAGTGGCTACCAAAATTTGCACTGGGGCGAACTTGCGATATGTACAGGGTCGGCAGTTGTGTACTATTAAATTATCTGCGGGCTCTGTACAATATGCCCAGCTTCTGAGAGGCTAACTTTAATCTGGCTTCGATGGAGCCCCCATACCTGAGCTGGTCACTTAAGGTTACACCAAGCATATCAATGGAAGGCTTGTTGGGAATATTGCTCCCTTGTGAAATACCTCTATTAAAAATCGAAAGGTTACCCTTCTTGAAACGGGTTTAGCCACGTTTAGTGACAAGATATAAATTTATTCTACCTTTCTATACCTTTCAAATGTTAAGGTTATAAAGTGCATCAATTGCATTCTTCTTTTCTCACCGAATTCTCAGTAACGACTTAACGTAGAGATATTCAAGGGTTGTTAGACCATTGACATTCATCAAAAATATAATATCAGAGTTAACAATTAGTGTTTAAATCTAACAAGTAACTTATCTGCGTCACCTTCTCGACAATGGAAGGCTTGTTGGGAAGATTGGTTCCATTAAAGGAGACTAGATTGTCAGTGTTTAGTGACCAGATCTGAATAGCCAGGTACTTTATAACATTCCTCCTCCACATTCCTTCCCTAACTGGCATATTAGACCTCTTCACTGAGCTGCAAGTATCGACCTTGATCCGTCCAACTATCAAGCGGACGTCTCAGCTGCCGGGCTATCGACCATCTTTCACACCGTATTTAGAACTTATTCCCTGTCCTAGTCGCTGTTATATTTTAACAATAAAGCCACCCCGTTCAACCAACTTAAATTACGAAATGGCAGTTTCTACTCAATTGCTCCTTATAAGAATAATGATTTGGCGCTATCAGCAAACAAGCGGAGTGTGTTTATGTGTTTATACATTTATTCAGGTAACATCCCCACATCAAACGATGTTTGTAAACAGGGAGATATTGTCGAAAACACAATACCAGTAAGTGTAAAGATTAAATTTATTCAGAGGATATATCTTGATAATCAATTCCAGAAATTTAAAAAAAAAAAACCATAAGAGATTACCTTTCAGTTTTTTCAGCTTTTCTATCAAAAAAATAACAAATTTATGATTTTTACCCTTTCTAAACCCACCCCAGAACGTCCCCCAACTGGCTGTTGACATATTTACCCCGGTCGTACACAGAAATCGGTCGTGAAAGGCGTCACAAAAAAAACATATATTTTATAATACTACGTTTTAGAAAATTTATTTCTTAATTTGTAACAATATAATTTAGTCTTTTTTTTTTAATTTATGCATTTTACAAAAAAAAAATATAATCCGAAAAGTCCCGATAAACTTCTTCTAAAGCGATGCTTTCATCGTCAGGAATAAATGAATACATCCTGACGATGAAAGCATTGCTTTCGAAACATGAAGATATCAATGTATATTTATAAACTAGTGAAGATTAAGTATATTTTAAAATTCATTTATTAATAATGACACCACAAAGTGAATACTAATCATTTTTATAAACAACAATTATTAGGCTGAAACACTCATCCAAATTGAAAAAACCTTCCGAGCAAAGATAAATGTCGCCAACACTAGTATATATTGATTAACTTGGCGGGTTTGCGATAAGCCGACGTAGCTCAATGGTAGAGCATCTGACCGGATATTAGAAGGGTGTGGGTTCGAGTCCTGCCGGCGACATTTATCTTTGCTCGGAAGGTTTGTTCAATTTGGATGAGTGTTTCAGGCTAATAATTATTGTTTATAAAAATAATTGTTACCCTTTGCGCTATGCACAAAAATCTTGTCTTAAAAACTTTAGTTTTTCAATTAATAAATATTTGATAAGTCAAAACATTTTTCACTGATAAAATTAAGACATAATTTGTCTCGACGCCACCTAGTGAGGGATTTAGCCGTTACAAGCCTTGCTCATACTAATAAAAAGTTGGTTGTTTACAGGTGAAATATAATAAAAAACCGTAATTATTGAATGAAACACTAGTATATATTGATTAACTTGGCGGGTTTGCGATAAGCCGACGTAGCTCAACGGTAGAGCATCTGACCGGACATCAGAAGGGTGCAGGTTCGAGTCCTGTCGGCCACATTTATCTTTGCTCGGAAAGGTTTTTTTCAATTTGGATGAGTTTTTCAGGCTAATAATTATTGTTTATAAAAATAAATTACTTTTAGCTTGTTTTTCAAAATTTTATCCTAAATTTACAGTTTAGGTTACTAAATATATGTATCTATATACAATAATAACATATGTAACAAACTAATAGAATGAATATTTCCAAAGAATCTTACGACAACAATAAATCGCACATTAAATAATATTTCTTTATTAGATAATAAAAATAGTTAATATATTTATTATCTTTTTTAATATTTATATATATAAATATGTATATTTTTTTTATTTCAGCGGGTAACATATTTAAGCTAGGAATCATGTGATTTAAAGTTCTTTGTCCATATGTGTGTGTATGCTTAGGAACCATTAATCCTTCGTTAAAATTGAGACAAATATTACGATGTGCGTACATTGAAATCAATTATTAAAAATTTAAGTTCGGATCTAATTCTAGAATTCAAAAATCCATATTTCTTATTATTAGTGGGTACATAATATTACGATTTTATTAATGCCACTGTTCTTACAAAAGTTGTTGATGTAATAGTCAGAATAGTTGCCTTCCAAGCAGTTCTTCGGATTTCTATTCTTGGCATTCACTTTTTATTATTAGTGGGTACATAATATTACGATTTTATTAATGCCACTGTTCTTACAAAAGTTGTTGATGTAATAGTCAGAATAGTTGCCTTCCAAGCAGTTCTTCGGATTTCTATTCTTGGCAGTCACTTTTTATTATTAGTGGGTACATAATATTACGATTTTATTAATGCCACTGTTCTTACAAAAGTTGTTGATGTAATAGTCAGAATAGTTGCCTTCCAAGCAGTTCTTCGGATTTCTATTCTTGGCAGTCACTTTTTATTATTAGTGGGTACATAATATTACGATTTTATTAATGCCACTGTTCTTACAAAAGTTGTTGATGTAATAGTCAGAATAGTTGCCTTCCAAGCAGTTCTTCGGATTTCTATTCTTGGCAGTCACTTTTTATTATTAGTGGCTACATAATATTACGATTTTATTAATGCCACTGTTCTTACAAAAGTTGTTGATGTAATAGTCAGAATAGTTGCTTTCCAAGCAGTTCTTCGGATTTCTATTCTTGGCAGTCACTTTTTATTATTAGTGGCTACATAATATTACGATTTTATTAATGCCACTGTTCTTACAAAAGTTGTTGATGTAATAGTCAGAATAGTTGCCTTCCAAGCAGTTCTTCGGATTTCTATTCTTGGCAGTCACTTTTTATTATTAGTGGGTACATAATATTACGATTTTATTAATGCCACTGTTCTTACAAAAGTTGTTGATGTAATAGTCAGAATAGTTGCCTTCCAAGCAGTTCTTCGGATTTCTATTCTTGGCAGTCACTTTTTATTATTAGTGGCTACATAATATTACGATTTTATTAATGCCACTGTTCTTACAAAAGTTGTTGATGTAATAGTCAGAATAGTTGCCTTCCAAGCAGTTCTTCGGATTTCTATTCTTGGCAGTCACTTTTTATTTTAAAGTAATATTTTTTTATGGTTTCTTTTTTAATTATTTTTTTTAATCCGTGATTTTCACTGGTCTGCGCTTGAATATGTGTAAATAATATAACATATAATTATCTCTCATTAGCTCTGCGGTTAGAGTGTTATTCCGATAAGGCAGATTACAGAATTCCAGATACCACCGATACATTTTTATTCTATGTGCCTTTTTTGTTTCACGTGTCATTTGTAATTTGTTGATATTATCTTCTTTATATCGGACGTCCAAATCATAATACGTGTTTAGAAGAATGGCACAGATGCACCTACGTAATCATACCGCATCAAAGTGACGTATTTTTGCAATTCAAATGACGCTTTTAATGACGTCAATGGCAGTCGTTGACGTCACTATTTCTGGGATTTGCACTAGGGACGTAAACTAAATAATCAAAGACGATATAACTGACGTGTTTCTACCAATCTCCAAAACGTCTATCACTGTGAACATACGTCAATTGTTTCATTGAGAAAAATCATGTAGATGGAGAAGTTATTTTAATAAACAATCATTATTCGATATTCGGCTATTAAAAATATTAAAAGATATTCGGATATTAAAAGATATTCGGCTCTTATTGACATATATTCTACTCCTCTACAAAACTCCTACTGATATGCTCGTTTTAATATATTGAGGTGTACCGGTGTTCCCTCCGAAATACTGTATTTGTGTATTCTATACATTCTTCAATGATTATATATTACAATGAGAATTAAATGCTTCATTAAATCCAAAAATTATTTAAAACAATTTATTATGCGAATCTCCATATTACGATACATACTATCAGCACACCCGTAAAAGTTAACATCTTCGAATTTCGAAAAATAAGTTTTCACGTTCTTATGTTCTAACCAAATATGTAATTAGCTTTCATTCCCATTCATAACAAAATTATTCTGCCTTGTAGGATTTTTCAAACGGGGTAGCTATATTGCAGTGACGTGCAGCTCATATGGTAAATACTTAAAAGCTCTGCCAAACAAAACAAACCATTTAAGAAGCCATTTGTTGTTGTGGTTTAAACGTTTTTGTTTTTTTTTCGTTATTATTCTACATTGATAAATTGTTCCTATATGACGAATTTACACCTATTAGTGAGAAAATAAAATAGCCGTTTTTAAATATTCAATGCACAATTCATATCCAAACTTGAAAAACTAGACACATCCTGCTATCTTGATAGGCAGTGGAACTTTGTGTTCAAACATCAATTGATATTTCTCTGAATCCTCTTCATTTTTCTAACCAAAAGTACTATACTGCCCGAAGTATAAATAAATACCGCCATCGTGAGGGTATTTTTAGCCCCTAGGTCGGCGGAGGCTCCTGGCTGTAGGCTCCGGGGGTTGAAACACCCCCACAACCCCTGACTCTTAGGTAGGAGGATTGGGAGGGCAGTGGGAGGGAGGAACACCCACTCTAGAGCAACCCTTAACCCTAATAGGGGCTGGATGTACAAAGCAACCTAAGATAAACGCACTCTAAGAAAACTGTTACGTTTTCTTCAGCAATTTATTATGTAAATCATAATTTTGGGCGTATTCTTATTTATTTAATAATTAACGATAATATTAACATATCTCAAATTAGATATGAAACAGAACCCATTTTTTACAATTCATATACGCCTTTTATGTGTGCCTTAATAGTGGGCATGTTTCACAATTCAATATAGCTATTACGCCTTTTTCAGTCGACTTCAGTGGCATGAAAGCACTGCCAAAGGACATATTAAAACAAATACAGCAAAAAATAATATCGTTGAAGAAGAAAATATGAACAAACTTCATATGAAATATAAAACAGAAAATAAAAAGGTAACGGTCACATCTGGGATCGAAGCCAGAAACTCTTGGTCTATCCGGAACTAGTGCTCTAACCATTTGAGCTAATGCCACCTTTTTGCTTTCCGTCATTTTAATCTATATCGTACTTCAATTTAAGAACTGTTAATATGATCTTTAATTAATTCTCATATATATATATATATTTAGATTCATTGAAAACTCTGGAAGGGTGAGTTAGGCACCATGAAATTATGAAAACCTTTTCTGTTAGAAATTTCTAGGTCAACGAAACTGTTTTACGTCATAAACCTTTAAATTTTGGTATTCCTGGACGAATCCAGATAGTAAACCACGCCTTTTTTTTACATGAATACTGCACAGCAGTTTTAACCCTTGACTCTGTGCAGAAACGGGCGGTCCGTTTGATAGATTCGCATATCTTAACAAACGGGTTGCAATCTTTGGAGCATAGACGTCAGGTGGGAATGCTGTCCTTGTTCTACCGGTATTTTAATGGAAGATGCTCCGAGGAACTAGCGTCATTGATTCCTTCGGCACCGGTGCATAGTCGGGAAACACGCCAAACGCGCGCCCAACATTTGCACACGGTTGACATTTGTCACATGAGAACGGGTCGCTTCTACGATTCGTTCTTGTGTTCAACAGCTCGGCTGTGGAAAATCTGCCGGCCTCTGTGTTTCCTCCATCCTATAACATGGGTCTCCTCAAGACCCAAGTTCACTCCTTCCTATCCTCTAAAAGACTCTCCACATAGCATCCTCAAAGATGATATAGGCCTTGAGGGAAATTTTTTCCCTCAGGGTCTCCTGTGTGGAGCAATGTAAAAAAAAAATCAACTGCTCCCAACCGTCTGGAGCCAGTGAGACCATGGCATCTCCAATTGGGGAATGTTGTGAGGCTGAAAGTATTGGGGAGGGGATGGAGAAGGGGAAGAGGAAGGTGGGGAAATACCTGGATATTCAGATCTAGTCACTAAACACGGCTAAAAGCCATTTCAAGCGAAGTTTCAATTCTGAATGGTGGTTTTTTACCAGGGCGATACTGAGAGTATCTTCCACTCTGGAACGTGCGCAAATACACTATATATTATTTAATATATAGTGTATTTTTAATACATAGTGTTAATTAACTGTGAAACAACACAAATTAATTGAACAAAATTTACTTGCAAACGCCGGGATTCAAACCCGCGACCTTCGGATTCGTAGTCGAGAGCCTTACCCCTCGACCATGGAGGCCGTCAATGCCTCAATGTCTATTCACGTCTACCGGCACCGCGGAGTGCAGAACAGTACAGTGCGGATACGAAAACATTAGATGATTCATTATTTATGAATAGATTCATGTTACAGAGCACCGGCCGCGATTATTAGCTTAAATATATTGACAGTGCTGATGGCTGCTGATGACATCTGCGCCTGGACAGTTACTATGAACACATACCGTTAGTGTCGCCATCTTGGAATCGCCGTCAGTTGGCGTAAATAGGATGCAGAAATTGCTAAAATCAAGAAGTTGCATAACGAAAAATTGATTGGATTGGTAAGGGGAAATAGGTGATACAATAATAATGTATATGGGAAAAGGATTAAAAAATTCCCAAACACTCTCTTTATCTGTGCTGTGCTGAATGGTGTAATGTGAATCCTCGTGTTTGTGCCGTTCCTGCACTGTACTGTTCTGCTCTGCGCGGTGCCGGTAGAAGTGGATATTTAAACCGCAATTTAAAATATTCACTATTATATTAATAATATCGCCACAAAATTTTAAAATAATTCTATTTCTAGTACCGAAAAATAACATTTAATTAATTAATTTTGTTTATATGATTAATTAAATGAGTTTATTTTATATAGATATATATCCATACACATTTTTTTTCTTCGAAAGATGTGTGATAATTGTGGTTTTAATTCACATGCATTGTAATATATATGTTATTTTCTAATTATATTAGGAATAGTTATTTTGTGTAGATTTTCTTATTTTTATGATATTTGTACTTTACATTTGATTATTTATACCTCTAGTTTGTTCTAAATTTGTTCTATTCATGAATATTTTAAGTCAAAGTTTTAATTTGCATACACGACGAAGTATACGTGTTATTTTCCAAGTATATCAGGTTAGGTTAGTTAGTGTGAAGCTCACTTGAGGTAAACCTTCACAAAACTGCGCTGTAGAAATTTACTCTTATTATTATTATAAATAAGAAAAAGTTCGTTTTTTCAGCCGTTGATTATTGCTGGGTATATTATGATTATGGGGAATATTTAACTTCGAAATTAATAATATATTTAACAGCAAAAATCAGACTGTTTTCCGAAATCATTTCTATAAATATAACTGTTTTTTTTAATTGACTGTTCGTTCATTCCGTTGACCCTTCAGTCAGTCGAGTAATATTGCAGGTGGGCGGGCAATTTGTTTCTGCAAGTGAAGAGCAGTGATTTAATGAACGCGATCCGTGGGAGTTGATTCAGGAGATATTGATTCTAGCGTGGGTAGGATGAACGATATACTCTCCTTTCAAAGAATTGGTATTTGTATATTTAGCAAGAAACTTAGAAAAATTTCATTGGTGTAATGTGATCTTTGTATCAAGAGTCCATTTTGACATTTTTTTACAAATGAAACAATTTTTTTTAAACAAGTTTGAATTTTAGATACGCTTTGGTACTACCTTAAGTACGTACTAAATTTATGCAATAAAAAAATTGTTATAGTGCAAATTGAAACTGTTTTTAATTAAAGAAAGATGAATTCTAAAATTCAATTCAAGTTATGAATCGCGAATGAATCGAAAATTAAATTATATTGCCCTAACTTTTTTGCCAGACGAATCTCGTCTCGTGTCGTTTCGTCTCGCCCCGCTTCGTCTCGTTTCGTTTCGTTTCGAGTCGTTTCGTCTCGTCTCGTCTGGTTTCGATTAGTCGAGGCTAGTCTCATCTCGTCTTGTTTCGTTTCATTTCGATTCGTCTCGTTTTGTCTCGTTTCGTCTCGTCTCGCTTCGTCTCAATTCGATTCGATTCGTTTTGTCTCTTTTTGATTCTAAATATCCTTATTACGATTTTGCCAGACGAATCTCGTCTCGTGTCGTTTCGTCTCGCCCCGCTTCGTCTCGTTTCGTTTCGTTTCGAGTCGTTTCGTCTCGTCTCGTCTGGTTTCGATTAGTCGAGGCTAGTCTCATCTCGTCTTGTTTCGTTTCATTTCGATTCGTCTCGTTTTGTCTCGTTTCGTCTCGTCTCGCTTCGTCTCAATTCGATTCGATTCGTTTTGTCTCTTTTTGATTCTAAATATCCTTATTACGATAACCACAGATATCTGATGTTTTCGTAATAATATGCGTTTTAAAAAAAGTTCTGTATTGTGGCATTCGGGAACTTTTTTGTTTTTTTTTTTTATAAATGAATACCGCATAAGAGTTCCTGGTAGGTAAGTAATTAAGTAGTACTATGACATTACCAATCGGCAAGCGTTGTGAGGTGAAGGCAGTGGGAGTGGAAGAAGATGGGGAATACGAAAGTTGGAAAAGACCTGAGTAATCAGAGGTTACTAAAAACGAGCTAAATTTTACTAGTTGGTAATAATGATTTTAATCCAGAGACTCTTTAAATGATTAAAAATACCAATATGAGATACGTAACCTTTTTGTAAGGTCGACACGCCATCTATGAAGCCATTTTATAATGTTCATTGAGCTAAGATCAAAAGTATTTTAATGCGGTTTAGGAGGGTCATGATCAACAAGTCTAGACGGAATTTCAACGAAGCTATGCCTGAAAAACCAACAAGTAAACAAATACGTTAATAACTCCAACCACAGACTCCGTTCGTCAATACTTGTAGGTATAATTGGGCATACAAAATGTGTACATTTTGTATGTACCTGACCTCTCCAGCGGGACTCTCTGCAGTTGTTGGCTTGAACCACAGTGGGAAGGATGGATTAATAGATTAGTCACGTCTGGACATACTAACCGCACGTTTCCTATACATCCCTCTTATCTTTTTCCTTCCCAGAACTTCCCCTACTTTCCATTCTTAAAAAGACCCTCTAATATAAATTAATAACATATTCGAAAACTATTTTCATCAGGGCCTCCTGCATGGAGTCAACGTAAAATAAATAGTATTAATAAAAGTATTTTATTCATAATGCACATTTATTACCTTAATTTTATTTATTTTCTAATCGTATTGACACATCCGTGACATTCGCGTTCTAAAAATTAACGTAAATAAAATAATTAGCCACTTGCCAATGTCTTTTTTTTCTGTAAATAATTTAAGTCAGTTTTAAGAACGCTTGTGAATGACACGGATGTGTCGAAATCGGTAGCAAATGAATAAAATTATGTAACAAATATACATTGTGAACAAAACTCTCCAAAACAAAATGTCTAAAAATTGTTACATAGTTAATGCACAAGAAAAATAAAATATATTAAAAAGCGACTCAAATGGTTTTATAAATTGTATTGACAAAGAAAAATTGCTCTAATCTAAAAAAAATATTTCCTCTTATAGAACTATTTCTTGCTCGATGTAAGTGAATGACAATTTGTAAAAAAAATTGATAACCCAATTCGTGTGTATTTCACTTAGGAAAAGTTTTAAGTGTGATTTTCCCAAGAGAGAACACTATAGAATTACTTGTCGTGGGTTGTATAAAAATATTGTTATTTTTAATATTGTATTATTATACAGTGATAGGACTACGCTATTATTAAGAGACAAATTTTGAAACATGATTCTTCAAAGGTTTTTTCAAAAATTATAAAATATCTTAAAATAGATACAATTTATAATAATAATAAGAAGTATTTTCTGTACATCACTATTTAATAAAAAAATATCAACATGTTTTGGAAGCAAAGCTTCAAAGACATTATTTGTTTTTTTATTCATTGAAGATATAATTAATATTTTTTTGGCTATCTTTCCATAAGTTCCTGAATTTATTTCCAATCTAGATAGTGTTCCAAATGTATCTATCCAATTTTTTGTATTTATATGTGACATTACATGCCTTTTTTACAAGGAAAAATATTTAATTTTTTATTCAATTTTAATCATTGAAGATAAAATTAACAAACAAATGAAATATTTTACAGAATATACAGAGATAAATTTGCATATTTTTGTTTGATAAATGTTGCTCAGAGCGAAAATTATACGTTTTTACACGCAAGATCGTTTTAAAATAAAGAGTCAAAATTTGCAAAACACACTTTAAATAAAAACCATTCATTCTCAGATAATCATAAAACAATTCCACTGCAGATTCAAAATAAGGGCCGTAAAATTAACGTCTTCGCACAATTGTAAATTAATAAATGTTCTAATAAATAAATGCTAATTTAATAAATGAAAAAAAAAATGTATAATTCGTTCTCCACTTTTGGACAACTTCACGCCGAGATCAATTATTTCCCACAATACAAGTCAATATAAATAGGCAAATAAAAACCAAATCGCAGTAATTCCAAACAAAAACTGATTTGGAATTGCCAATGAAAACTATCTTATTGATCTTTAGTCAAATTTAAAAAAAATAATAAATGTATATATATATTATAACCCTTCAGTAGGGAAACTTTGCCGTGTAATAAAACCATTAAAATAACCGTCAATTAACTCACAAATAAAAAAGAGCTTTGGCAATAAAAAATGAAAACATTTGGAGGTTCATTTTAAGTACTTGGTTCTCATTAGCGATAGATCATGAATACGGTTATTAAGTTATACGAGTTACGGTACCAGCTCAACATTTTCGTACGACTCAAAAGTATGACTCAATTGGACGACAGCTCATTTAAGAGCCGGCGCATATTGAGAGCCGACTGATAGTTCATGAGCTCATACCTCAGTTCATACGACTCCCAGCTCCTACGGATCCCAGCTCCCAGCGTATAGGTGTAGGTACAAAGCGTCCAGATGACAGACTATCAGGCGCCGTTCACGTACTGTACAGCGCCTACATACGTGTAAATGCAGTAATTATAATTACATTTACACACGAATGTGCAAACTCTTGAAAAAAACGGATTTAAGATGCGTCATGGCGTCAAATAGTAATTGCAAGTCTCACGGTCGTGGGCATAATTTGGCCTTGTAGCAATTAGACACGTATACGATGATTTTGAATAAACAAATTAGAAGAAAGGACCTTATTTAGAGAATCGTCACCATAGAAATGCGTAAGAATACCCTCGGACATACGGTACGAGTATGAGATATGTCTTTCTTAAGTGATTTCAAGGTTTGTCAAGTAGAGTCGCAGTTTAATTGGCCGTGGTACGGTTTACCAGGAGTCATACGATCACGGCTCATCAAAATGAGCTAGCACAAATGAATGGGTCATTCATGAACAACTCATCGCTAGCTCTCATACAATTTAAAGACTTGAAATCAATTAACGTTCTGCAAAGGAACCCTTGTTAGATATATCGTTAATGTGTGTAATGAATGCCAAGTTTTCATCAAACATATCACCCAAGTTCCGAATTTGTGACACTTGCTTGGGATCGTAAGCCCATATGTGCTGAATCACAGTACAGCACCTACGGGAATATCGCGTTGCTCTTTGACTGTAGTATTCGGTGGAGTGAATTTTAGTCGCGGAATTTAAATAATCTATGTAAGTCTCGCTTTCTCATATTTTTAATGACAGGTCACTGCACAATCATTCCTTAGAGACAACCGCCAGTGATCCTTCGTAAAAAAATAACTTTCAGAAACAATTATTATTTTTGAAGCAATTATTCCCCTTGTTAAAATGGCACGTGGAGTGGATATGGTGTATAGCATGTTTATCAGACCGCCGACAAATTAAGGGCGCGCGGGTATTGGAGCAAAAGATTAATTTCAACATCAGGTCATGCGCTTAGCCCGATAATATTTCTATGAAAATAACGATCTCATTTTTCAGGAAACAAATATTCTCTGAAGTTTTTTTTTTATTTTTTTTTATTTGAACTAATCTGATTCTAAGAACTTTTGTAACTGGTGGAGTATTTGACCAAAAATATCTCGTTTTGAATTGGGGTATTGAAAATATAACAAGGATCTTTAGTGAATAATATGACTTATAAAAAATATGTATTCATATAGATCAGCAAACGGTCATTCTGAATATATAACTTTTATTATATATATATACATAGAATTTATAAACCGTTATTTAAAAGTGTATAAAAAATTATCTCATCAAAACGCCATCTTATACTGGTAATATCATATTTTCAACATCTGACGTCACGTGTCAATCTAAAAAAAACTAACTTTTCGATTTTCGTCGAAACCGGTCAAGAAATTTTCGAGAAAAACGAGGACAAACAAATAAACAAACTTACATTGATTTTTATATATTTAAGATGTGGAAGTGGGTAGACACTTAAAAATTTAAATTGTTTTTTCAAAGATGAAATAAACTTTAATGAATATTTATTTTTGTGAAGCTTCTCAAAGCCCTAAGAAGAAATAAATTTTGTCATCTTCAGAAAGGTACCTTACTTCCTTTGCTTCCGGTTTCATTATCCGTCTTGAGAAATTCTACGATATTATTTATCAGTGGCGCTTAACGGTCAGCACCCAAAAAAAACAAACTTTGAAGGGGTGCGATCTCAACAAAAAATACGGATGATTTACCTGTAAATTCTATATGGTTAATAAGAAAAATGTATACGGTTTCAAATACAAAATATTATTAAACTGTAATATTTTAAATCCTATATGAAATGCGTACTGGAATTATAGGTAAAATGTTCAAAATCGCTTTTACTGATTTTCAAACTGCACCTGTTTTCAGAGATTTTGGGACGTGTCTCATTGGATTTCAAGATTACAGCTTAAGGATTTTTGTCTCATAAATCCTTATACAGTTTCCTAACTACACATGTATAATTTACAAATAAATAATTAGTGGTTTTATTTGAGTTAAGAATATGTTAATTTGCCACATACGAGTATGCATATGAAATATGACAATGAAAGTCAACACTATTGTAATATTTGACAGCCTAGGTGGTTAGGCGGTTACGATCATGAATATGATTACGACTACGAATCCGAAGGTCGCGGGTTAAAATCAAATATGTTTGATTAAATTATGTTATTACACTTATTATTTTTATATTTATAAAATAAAATGTAGTTTATTTGCGGCACATTCCAGAGTGGTAGATATTTTCAGGATCGTCCTGGTGAAAGACCACCATTCAGAATCAAAACGTTGCTTGATATGGCTTTTCCACCTTCCTCTCCCCCTTCTCCTTCCCCTCAAAATACCTTCAGCCTCACAACATTCCCCAATTGGGAATGCCATAGTCTCACTGGCTCCAGATGTAGTAAATATTTAGTACAGGTTAGAAATATTTTATTTATTTTTGTTTAAAAAATATAAAATACAGGATATTAAAGAAATCAATTTTTCGTGATTTTTGGGGAAACTTTAATATTTGCGGGTGTAAATATGATAAAATAAAATATAATAATAAAACATCTATAAAAAAAACTGTTTTTGGGTCCAACCGTTCCAACGTAAATGGGTCGTTTTAAATTTTAATTAAAGTACACCATATAATGCTTATTTGAACTTTTTTATTAGCAAAACTCCTCAAAATTGACTTTATATAATATATGTGTATAATGTATGTTTAAATATATATATACATATTGACTGCCATAATACAGGCATGTGCTTAGTACTTGCATGAAAATCGGATAAAATATTTTTATACATAAAAACTACTGAATAAAGAAATTACATGTAAAATTATTTAAGTGCTACTATTATAATAAGTCTATCCCCACTGTAACAAAACTGTACTACTGTTTTTGTTTATTTTTTTTATCTTTCAAATTTTTTTAATACTCTCTGATATTTCGATATTTTCATAATAATATTTAAATCGATACTATGTAATTGAAGGCTAGTATCTCTATAGCAAAACTGTTAGGCTGTTTTCATTTTGTTTTAAAATATTTTTTTCCAGCTTGTGCAGATTAATAACAACATGCATGCACCTATATTGTTCTATTATTGCGCTACATTTAATAATAATAATAATCGGATGATTTGTACAGCGCCGTTTTTGTGAAAAATCACCTCAAGGGCGCTGTACAAATATTTCTTAACTAATTATGTACAAACAGATACAGAAAAACATACTTACCTGGCAGGTCGCTTCAGATGAACACAGTTTTATTAGAAATTTATTTATAGAGATGATAGTTTTACATGGTTATTTGTTGCTCCTTTTCTATTGATGTTACATTTATTAGAAGATTGGTGGCACAAGAAGAGTTGGTATTTATTGAGATACTTATAATTTTTAGGACTGGAAAGTATTCATAAAATGAATTTTATGACTCAAAATATCTATAAAATTACCTTAAAAAGCGTAAGAAGCTTTTAATAAATATTAACTTTTTATTTTTTATTTTACACATTTATATAGTGGTCTTTCCTCTCTGTCTTTCCCTACGGAAAATGACTCCTAGGGAAAGCCTACGCAAAATGACCTAAATGAAAATTACTTACCCTGGGCAGTTCTCTTAGAGCTCCTATTACTGGTTCTTATTATTGCTTTTGTTTCCATAGAAACGCCAAGGAATCCGGTGGTAACTTGGTCGCCGCTGTAAACAAGTGATATTAACTTTGTAATTATGTTTTCAGATACTGAACAGCTTTAAAACAGGCTATAGTTGTTATTAAACTAGATTGAAAGGTTGAAATTACACTACTTTAATATCTGTAATGTGTTATCGTGGTGATCCGGTTACAACTATTGAATTTTGAGAACTTTGCAATGGTTAAAACAGAAAATTTTATCTAAACAAACGAACTGCAATCTTTGGAGCACAGACGTCAGGTGGGAATACTGTCCTTGTTTTAACGGTATTTTAATGGAAGATGCTCTGAGGAACTAGCGTCGTTGATCCCTTAGGCACCGGTGCACCGGTTGAAATTTGTCACATAAGAACGGGTCACTTCTACGACTCGACTGTTCAACAGCTCGGGTGTGGAATGATCTGTGTTCCTACAACATTGGTCTCTTCAAGACCCAAGTTCACTCCTTCCTATCCTATAAAAGACTCTCCTCACAGCATCCCCAAAGATGATATAGGCCTTGAAGGAAATTATTTCGCTCAGGGTCTCCTATGTGGAGTTACTGTAAAAAAAACATATAACTATCTATTCCATTTCATGTTCCGTGTACATACACCTGCCAACAAATAATTCCCCTCAATATTTAAAAGCGTTACGTGCTAAAAAAAAAATCCAAAATATTTAAATAAACGCCATCTATGAGCACAAAGTGTTATGATCACATTTCGCATGCCCTTAGAAGCATTACATGCAAAAAAAAATTCTAAATTTAAATTTAAAAAAATCATTGATCATTCAGTTTACGGAGTATGTTCTTTAACAATAAATGTAAATCTTATTTTTTTTCTTCCTTTTGAAGCGGACGCTTGTGTTTAGAAGAGGAGTGAGCATCATGGTAACCACTATATTTTGAATCCATAATTAATTTGGTTTAAGGAAGTGTGAACTTAAAATATATACATGTACATAATTAAGCACATTAGTACCTAAGTTACATAAGTACAAATTTAGAAGATATTTTTATCATTTTTGCAATGAACAGTTCTATATTTGCTTTTACTAGGCATTTGTCGTCTTCGATTTTTCTGATGATTTCCGGTAGGCTGTTGAAGTATTTTTTTTCCCTAAATACGTGTAATGGTGTTGTGCCCATGAAATGTTACATTTCTGTGAAAGAAATATGTGTTTTTGACGTGTACGACTTTCAGTTAAGAAACTGTGATTTTGTAAATAATTTATTATTTGAATTATTGTTTTTTCGAACTAGATCACGTCATGAAGCAGGTTCATAACAGGAGAGTTTTATAAGTAACCCAGGTATTATTCAAAGTCAAGAACTATTTGATCTGGTTGGGATTGTGTTGTGCCTTTCGAATGGTTATGTTCGGTGGGGCTGGGGTTTTTGAGCCCGGTAGAGGAGGTCGGCTCAAGCAACAGAGAATAAGGGGACTTCGGTTTTGGGCGCATCTCGCGGACAAATTATTATTTTTAACTAATAGTAATTGTACTTATTCCATGAGGATCTTCATCGCCACGTCAAGTCTCCAGAACTGACGCCTGTTGGGTATCGTACCTCTTATCATTCGGTTTTATTATTTACTTTTTGCCATGACATACTTTTGTAAATTCAATTAACTTTCATTCTAACCTTCAATGTATTAAATGCGTCCACAGAGAAATTTGTAGATTTTCCTAGAGCTTATAGTCTTTGCTTAAATACAGGACTGTTCAAGGGTATTTTTATAGCGAAAGACGATTATTTTTTTGAATTCCCTTCCTGCCTGGTGGTTTCTCAAATTGACCCTAAACGAACTGCTAACATGAAATATCTCCCGAGATTGAGCTAACGGAGGGTATTGCATCTATAGTTTGATCTATTAGTAATCTTGAATGATATTTTAAAGTAAACATGTAAATTTAGTTACCAATCGGATAACAAGAAATCGTCACGTAACAATCATTAAATTTGAAGATTTTAAATTCTTAATTTAAATTAACGATATCTATGAGCGCGAAGCATTAACATACCTTTTCTTATATCTTTAAACACCATTATTTTTATTATCTTTTATCTGTGAAGACATACCTTTTTTCCCAAAGCAACTTGTTTGCGTCCGAAGCTTTACGTGTAATCAAAAATAAACAATGGAACTATACAATTCGTTGAAGTAAGTTATGATTTTCTTTTGAAACACAAATAAATACACAGTAATTCAATCCGGATAAATTCTTTTAGGACTTGCTAGCCCCTTGTTCAAATATGGTTCATTTCACTCAACGTGAAACTTCAAAATTTATTGCAAAAGATCTAGTTCTAATATTTGTTATTTTCTGTTTTTATTTTATTGTACCTACAAACAAAACAAAAAGTCGTAGAAAACAATTACCAGTTGATTACCAATTCTTTCTTTTTACCAACATTTACCTAACCAAATACTAACATAACTTATTATTTACCTAACCAAATACTAACATAATTTATTTGAAATAATAATAATAATGGAGATGGGGATAATAATAAATAGGAGACGGGGCAGAAGAAGGTTGGGAAGTACCTGGCTATTCAGATCTGGTCACCAAATACGGGTAAAGCCATTTAAAGCAACGTTTCGATTCCAAATGGTGTTCTTTCACGAGGGCGATACTGACAGTATCTACCACCATGGAGATTAAATTGTGAAATAACACAATTTAATCAAATAAAGGGACGACCATAAAGTTGTGTGCTTTTTAGAAAATGAATGTAAATAAAAAATTGTATTCACTTCTGCGAGCATTTTTAGTTTTTATTATTCTTACAGCTGTTTGGTTTGTTCAATTTGATTTACATTAAATTTCCAATAATAATAAATAGAGTTCTACGAATTAAACACGAAACCAATTAATAAAATAATTGATTGTATCAGTTTTTTTTTTTTTATATTAAAATACCCTTTATTTATTTTTGTTTCAGGTATGTGAAGCCAGCTGCTTTTACTCTCCTTTATCAGGGGATTAATTACGTAAGTTTCTAAGCTTTATTTATGTGATAAGTTTATCTGTTTTATAAATCGCAAGAGTATTGAAACAAATCTTTACACGTGTAGATTCGATGTCAACTCGATCGATGACTCACACTTGAAGTGATTATGAAAGCCAGCTAACTTCATTCGATTCGACTCAAAAGTCGTTCAACTTTGTTGAAAGCTTTTTAACATTTCACATGTATTAATATGCTTTCAAGTGATTTTCAACTTAGCTTCCACTATAACTGAATTATCGTAACGAGGTGTTACGTCGAAATTCGGTCAATCAGTACATATGCGTTTCAGAGGTAACATTTCTATTGCATCTAGCCTACTTATTCCCTTCTGTCAATTCCATGTCTCGCTACCATCAAATACTCTTAAATGACAATACCTCCAGCTCTTGACATTTGATGGCAATATACTACACTAGTGCCCTCTAGTGGCCTGAGTTGTACGAATTAGTTTTCTGCATAAATTTGAATATGTTTTATGAGAAATATATTCTTAGTAAATTACAGAAATCGAAAAATCTAAAAATAAATATTCGGTGATATATATTTTTTAAAAGAATGTAGGAGGATTGTAGTAGCATTTCAAGGCTCGTTGCTCGCGCACTGTCTAAATTGTTTACAAAGAAAATAAAATATTTATTACAATAGAAATACAGTCTGGAAGCGCTATTAGCGGTAGTGCAGCATATTGCCAGTATTTTGATGTTTGATTACACGCGTAGCTTTGTTTATATTTTCATATTGTGTTTCGATTACTATAATTTATTAGAATTACATATCATAGAAAATCAATGAAAATGTAGGGAAAAACCAAATTTCGTCAACTGCTAATGTATTGTAAATGTCAGGAGCTGCCCGTTTTATTATATTTCTGCGGTAATTTCTACCATGCATCGGGTAGCCATCAGAATTCATTAGCGAGCTCTGCATTCAGTCCTATATTAATTTAATTTCCTGCATTCACCCTTCAGTCAATATCCTTTTCATACCTCCCGTTACTCGCGAACGAGTTTCCCAAGTAGGAAAACTAATCCACTTGTTCCGTTGATTGAACTTCATAACAGTGTGTTTCCATAACCCATCTTTCAAATACCATGGCTATGGACCTAAAATAAGGAACTCCAGCGCATCATATATTAATTTTTTATCAATAATGACTTTCTGATAGATTTATTAATGTGAAAATAAATTTAAGTGATAGTTGTTTGAAAAGAATATTTGATTATTAATAGTATTTAATTGACTATTAACAATTTTTCTAATTTCTGAAATTTCAAATTTATCTAATTGTAAACCAATTCAATTTGAACGTGACATTTTTAAACAATTATTTATGTTAAAAAAATAATTTTTTTTATTTAAAAAATATGGTTTGGTAATTCAGAATTATTATTATTACTTAAACACCCTAATTGCTCCATAACTCTAGTATTAACATTTCTTGGAGTCTTTCTTACATAAAAAAGTTACAAATTATTTTACAAACCCCTGATTTATTTTAAATATCGTCTTAATCCTTGTTATTTAAAACATTTTTTTTTAAATTTATTATTATTATAAAAAAAACTGGTTGGATCGTATTTGGGATGTTTTTTAATTATTCTTTTTTTACGTATTATTCTTCAAAAATAATGTTTTCTCCGCTGTTCACTAACATAAATTATTTGTCGATAAACATAAGATTTAATAAACTTTTTGTTTTATACGTTATCTACTAAATTAGTACTTTAACCGTTGTTGATTGCAATCTGTTTGATTATACTCAATTTTTTTTTAAACTATTTTTTGATAGATGTACATTAACTAATCTACTAAGTATAGAATGAAAAGCTGATAATTTTTTAGCAAAAGGAAAATTATAAATATTATATATAACTCTGTATAAGTATCTTTACTATAATTGTTAAAATTAAATAATAATAACCGTTATTACGTTATTTTTGATGCTTTGATATTTTATTGATTTTATTAATATAAACAATTAAAAAAATAGTTTTTAAAATGTTTAATTTAAATTTATTATTCAAAATTTTAGAAGAATTTTTTTTTTCAGCTATTACTACTTCTCACCCAATTTAATTGCTTTAGATAAATACAATATTTAACGCTAGATTGTGTGTAGTGGAATTATTTGCAAATTTTTGATACATAATTATTTTTTTTCACTTATTGTTCAAGAAATATTCAACGTTATTTTTTAATTGGTAAATTATTAATTAGTATGCAGACAAATGAAACATTTTGTTACCTCATAAACTTTTTTTATTTACATATACATTGAGAAATTTTGGAACGATAAAAACATATATAATATGTACTTTTTGGTTAGAATTTGCTTGTAATATGTAAGAATGTATATTATTCTTTAAATAAATATAATAAAACAAATGAAATAACAATAAATACATTGTGTGTTTTACGGTAGTAGAGAAGTCGAATTACAGAATTCCAAAAGGAGCGAACATCGGTTTTTGTTTACGATATAAAGTGTGTACGCAGCGCATCCAACCGAACGAAAAAAAATAGTATTGCCAGGGAAAGATCACTAAATTATTTTTTAAAAAGCAACAAATGAATAGGGTAAGTACTTACTTTGTAAATAATTCTAAAAGTTCGTGTATTTTTAAATTACTCTGGGTGAGAAAGTGTTAATTACTTTCCTACTTTCATCACTTATTTCAATTTTTTATTTATGATTGTAATTTGTCTGTTTGCTTATTATTTGTATATACTTGTCATTGTTTTGAGTATGTTTTTTATCCTGATGGGGGAGCTTTGCTTCTGAAACATGTAGATATTTATATATTAAAAACAGTGGTGTAAACAAGTTATTCTTATTAATTATATTAATAATAACGTTAACAAAATCATTGCACATCTTTCCAAGAAAAAAATCATTTCTTATTCATTTTAGTAAAAATTACACCACAAAGTTATTTTGCATTTATTGAAGAAGTTTTTATTAACTTTTACTTATCCCCATTAACGAAACTTGCGATAAAATGTATAAGAATTTGTAAAAAAAACTGTTGGCCATCTTGGAAATTTGCTAAATTTGAAATACGCTTGTTTGAGTTGTGGACAACGAATTGATCGGATATAATTAAGTAGAAGAAGAAATTCTAATTCTAATGCAAGTGCCAATTATCTAATCCAAATAAGCCTGTTTGTATTGTAGGAGACAATATATAAAGTATATACTTTAAACGAGGAGTCTTAGTATAATATCGCTTAAAATCTGTTATTTTTGGTCTGATATTTTAGTCTCAGTCAGTTTAATTCTAGTTTCCAATTAAATGAATCTGGATGAAATCAAGTGAATCTTCACAATTTAATTGAATTCGATGAATCGGACTAAAAATAGTTCGAGTGGGAATAAAGCTATGATTTAATGTTTAATGGAGCTATCACTTTGTGGTTATCCATTATGATTAAATGAAAAAATCAAACTTTATTTTAACCACATTTATTTTACACGCCTATCGGTTTCGGAACAACCGTTCCATTGTCAGGGTAAAGTGCATACTGTAAACAGTTTCATTGGACTATAATTTTTATCAAATGTCAGAGAGATTTTTTCGTTTGAATTATTTTTTGGCTTTGTCCATTCTCATCTATTTGATTGATAAAAATATATATCTAACTAAACTCACGTTCTTCTTTGAGGCGAAAAAAGTACCTTAATGCAAAAAAACATACACACATTTTTCAGTTTTGTTTTCCTTCTACCGTGATCTATATAATCGAAAGAAAGAAAGAGACATGTGTAATTTAGGTCTATTGAAGTTAGCAAACTATTTTTTTTTACAGTAACTCCACAAAGGAGGTCCTGATGGAAATAATTTCCCTCGAGGCCTATACCATCTTTGGGAATGCTGTGTGGAGGGTCTTTTACAGGATAGGAAGGAGTGAACTTGGGTCTTGAAGAGACCCATGTTGTAGGATGGAGGAAACACAGAGGATGGCAGATCATTCCACAGCCGAGCTGTTGAACACAATAACGAGTCGTAAAAGCGACCCGTGCTCATGTGACAAATCTCAACCATGTTGGGCGCCTGTTTGGCGTGTTTCACGACTATGCACCGGTGGCGAAGGGGTCAATGACACTTGTTCCTTAGAGCATCTTCCATTAAAATACCGGTAGAACAAGGACAGTATTCCCACCTGATTTCTGTGCTCCAAAGATTGAAGTCTGTTAAGATAGGCGAATCTATGAAACAGATCACCCGTTTCTGCACCGTCAAGAGTTTTTTTCAGATATTTTGGAGCTCCCGACCAGAGGCGGCTGCCAAATTCTACAGCGCGGCGCACTTGCGATTTGTACAGGGTCAGCAGTTGTGTACTATTAAAGTATCTGCGGGCTCTGTACAATACGCGCAGCTTATGAGAGGCTAACTTTACTCTGGCTTCGATGGAGCCCCAATACCTGAATTGGTCACTTAAGGTTACACCAAGCATATCAATGGAGGGCTTGTTGAGAAGATTACTTCCATTAAAGGAGACTAGATTATCATTTCGATCCCTTTTAGATGTAATCAGACATGGTTGACTAATATATCATCCTCGAGACATTTACTAAACGGATGCTTTGTTACATTGTTTCGTCCTTTGCTTCAATATGCTTTTTTCTATGTTTTGACATATCTTATGCTGCCTTCAAAGACATATAAGTAACTAAACGGTACTTAACCCATAACTTAATTGTTGATTCGTAACACAGACTCCTTCAAAAACAGTGAATTATAAATACGAGCAGTCGCAATGAGAACCGTCCTTCAATTTTATTCATTTTGTTACGAGAATAAATCTTCAAAGCATTTACGTACACTTTGTACTGCTAATAACTTTATTGAAACCTGCGCAGTTAGAGATATTGGCGTAAAAACGGTCCCCGGTGGGTGATAAAATTTACTTTTACATGTATTTGGCGGTATAGGTCTCACAAATGAAGTTGACCCAAATGACATTACCTTAGAAAGTTGTGTATCTGTGTATATGCACCTATTCACGTCCGACCACAGAGTAAATAAAACGCAAAGATGCCCTAACATGTAAGGAGAAGAAATCAAAATAAGAGGGGCGAGCTAGGCGTGTCGCCAATTTAAGTAAAGCAGCAAATAATTAAAAGGCTTCTTTACATAAACCGAATATTTTGTTCGAGCATTTATAAATGTTTTATAAATTTCTTCCCGCATTCGAAATCACGCTAAACAAACGTGGATAGCAGTGAACTAGGCTAGTGCCAAAATGGATCTCAAGTGAAATGGTACCGTTTCTAATATCTCGGTACGAGAACCGATGAAAGCAGGAAAACATTCTTCTGAGTGGGTTGATAACTAATTTTATTTTAAAACAAAGAACATTCAAAATCCTATGGAAAAAAAGGAACAAAGAAATGAATACAGAATTTTAATTATTTTCTAACTAAATCGGTTTTACCGGTAATAAATCATTTTATACATCATTCAAATCAGAATTGGGTGGAGAGTAAAAACTTCATTTAAGTAAAACATCGCAATGTGGCTTAACCACTATTTTGAAATGTCCCTGAACGCCGAAACAGCTGTCACAATAAAAATAAAAAACAAAAATACTTGCAAAACTTAATACTCGAATGTCGCTAAATTTGATTTTCATTAATTAAAAAAAGAAAAGATAACATGAATGTTAAATTGGAATGGAGATTGAATATGCAAGAGTAATGATATTAAGATGAAAATTATAAGATATAAAATAATATAGCCGTATTGATTGCCTTAACAGAACCCGTATCTTGCTTAATTTTTTCATGATAAACAATTTTTTAAATTGATGTTTTAATACAGGATGTAGTTTCTGCATCTTGATGAAAAAAAAATCACCGGAAGGAAGCAGCTGCATAGCTCCAGGTAAGGAAATGAGCTGAAACTTCGCCGGAAATAACGCCACATTTTGAACACCTAGCGTTTAGACTGCCGAGTGTTTAAAATTTTTTTTTTTTTTTCATTTACCGACCAATGTTCAATTTCACAAAATACACAACACCAAATTAAATAAAAAAAGAGCTACAGAAAAAGAAAAGCAAATACACAATACAAGAATGAGGCAATGTCAAAAAGACGACAAAATATACGTATTCAAGAACATTCAAGTTAAAGTCTGAACAGAGTTTTAGTAGAGTCCATGATTTTAGACATTCTAAACGATAATTTTCGAGTTCTAATTTCGTAAAGCCCTTCAAAAATCACTCAGACTGCTACCAAAAATGTCAAGGCCCTGTCTTGACTTAACAAATCTTGACATTCTGGGTAATGGAGAATGGTACCCATAATTATTTGAGTGTTTATCTACGGCAAGGAATCTTGAACTGAATGAGTTGCAACAAATGTAAATGTGGTGTTGTACTGGTGTAAATGGCGTAAATTGTACTGGTCTCATTAGCTAAGTTGGTTAAGCGGTTACCCCGGATAGGTAGAGGTCCTGGGTTCGAGTCCCAGATGCGACTGAAATCGTTTTAATTTCTGTTGTTTTTTCGGTTTCGTGGTTCATTTGGGATGTGTTAATATTATCTTCTTCAATGATTCAAATATTACAATGGGGTTAACAAACTTCAATAAGTTATAAAAAATAAATTGAATAATTAATTATTTTTAAAATTCATATAAGATCAGTCTTTCCTACGTTTTTCTAATGTAGAAATGTGTATGGTTTGTTCAATTTCAACGTAGGAGTAATCGCCTCTTTCTTGCCCTGATCTCCGTGAAATTCCACGTAGCGATTTTGTACAGATTCAATATGATGAATATGAACAGCATAAAAAGGATACCAAATGACGCTGGCATATTCAAGATGAGGGTGAACTAATGAGAAATAAAGAGTTTTTAGGCTATTTATATTCGTAGTCACAAGCAATTCTATTGATGAAGCCTGTTTTAGTGATTTATTAGTGAAATATGCCATAATAACGAACATTACAGACTTATGTTCTGATCTTGGCTATAAAGCTGTTTCTTTATTTGAAACATCTAAATCTTTTGAACAGTGAACTTTTAGGGTCCTTTGCGCAGCTCTGCTCTCGATAGACACAGATAAGGATAAAATATTGAAAGTCCAAGCTCTGGAATAAATTCTCTAGACAGTAGGTGGTATCTGATTCCCAGTTCTCCATTATTATTCCCAACGTTTCTAGGTTTTTTATAGTGCCAATAAAACAAAGCAATCCATTAGTTGCACAATAGAGCAGTAGTTTTGTAACAGTGCCGTTTTATTCTTCTCGGTTAACGTTTGTTTTTTTTTATATATTTTTTTTAAAATACTTCATGGTTTTTGTACAAACACATAAATTTGTTTTAAATCAATTCCATTTAATATGATGATAAACCGGTTTTAAAGGACCCTTCCATCGTCAGGACTACGTTAAAACTAACGTAAGATACAAAATAATGTCCGACAGATACAAATATTTATGTGAGGCATCCAAAATAAAAGTTCACTAGAAAAATATCTGGAATAGGATTGTAAGATAAGATATTTACTTTGTTATTGAATTATATCAGTCAATGAATGGTTTATAAAAAATAAATCCCACTAACAACGGGATTTTGAATGCCTAATTTTTTTATTGCAAATTTTCGCATGTTAATTAGAAAAAAACTCAAACAAATAGATCTAAATAATCATTTCACCACTCACTTAATTGACATTTTAAATAAAAAACTAGTTTTCTCTATTAAAATTTTGTTCGATTCATCTAATAGCAAAGCATTGCAGGGAATGGCGCCAGTCTATATATCTGAATTATGTATCCGACAGGACTTAAGCGATAGACAGCTTACTCTGATGTCAGCAGATCTGGATGCTACCAATCATCTTAATTATCTTTCAAGGTCAAATCGAGCCGTCTACTATGATCGCTCCTTTCGTGTAAAAGGCCCGCTCATTTGGAATAAACTTCCCCCAGCTCTTGCTAATATCCGGAAAATTACCGAATTTAAACGAACTTTATAAACAAAATTATTTAAAAAGTTATTCTGTCGATAAATTTTAACTTTAACTTCTCTTCAATTTAGTATAAAAAGCCATTTTTTCAACATCCGGTAGTTGTTTGGTTTCGGTATCATCCTTATTTATTTTAATGTAAGCTCAGTTATTGCTAAATATAACCCGACTCCTGTCTTAAAATGTCGCTATTTATGCGCTGTCATTGTGAATGCGTTATTTTTGTATCGCTTTGTTTATACCGTACAATAATATGTAATTTTACAAGATGAATATGTACCTATTTTTAGTAAAAATGTATGTAATATGTTAAGAATGCATAAATAGAATATGAATGGAGCACTGTGGGGATACAACTAAGTTAATCTATATTTTGTAGTGAAATAACACGTACTGCTATGTAATTATTATTAAAATATTAAATAATAATTTTGAATTGCGTAGAATTGTGTTTAAACTGCATATCTAACCTTACTTCACTTGCAAAAAAAAATTACCTGCGCACATTAAACCTGCATTCTATACTGATAATACTATATGTAAAATATGAAGAAAAAAATATGTAAAGTCCTGATGAAGGAAGGGTACACAAAGTAAATGTTTTACAAATACTTCATAATTGGTTAAATAATTGTTTAAATGAAAGCAAATTTTTTTTAACCAAAGCTTTGTACGAGAGCTTTCATATCGACGATTCCAACGAACAATATCGGATGTGTAAATTGACAATTTTGCAAAAGAGCTATAGTAGTTGCAACATTATGTTTTTCCGATGAAATAAATAGAGGTTTATGCCAAATATCAAAAACAACACTATATTTCTTCATCTCGAAAACAATAAGAATGTAGACGTGAAATTATAAACACGTAGAAACGAAACGTTAAACTGCTCTAATATGAAGTTACTATTTGCACGTCCAACATTGTTCATTGGAACCGTCGATATATATAGATAAAAAGATTATGTTACATAATGAAAATTATAGCACTGTATGAAAACTGTATTAATAATAATAATAATAATAATACCTGGATTAATTGTATTATCCTGTTTTCGTGAATTATTATCTGATCTTTTGTAAAAAAAAAAAAATGTTTTGCTTCAGTTCAATGTGTTCCAAGTGATTTTTTGCGGCTGTCTCGACATATAAGAAGTTTCCATAGCGGCTTTAGAAGCTCCACGGCGCTTATACCAGTAAAAATGTTGAAGGCCTTAAAAATCCGACGAGTTCGTGTACTCTAAGGTGAAAAAAGTTTTACATTACCATTTGTTGTATTGTTCCCGTTAGGCAATATTTCCATACGAACTCATGTTCCTAGTCTTGCTTTGTTTGTCCCGTAGCGTATAAAAGTGTCTTTACAGATAGTTTCAAGTAGCACTATTCAATATTTCTGGGTCCAGGAGGCTTCGGATTATTTTAAAGGAAAATTCCTTATCCTTTTCCTTTTGTTCAAATACTTCTTGCTTAACTGCGGTTTTGATTCTCTCGGATGACAGCTGTCATTCAGCGAAAAACATTTTTTGAATAATGTCGATACTTACGTTGTTTTTATCGAATAAAAAATCAATATCATCGTAAGCATTGATTTTAAAGATTAATGAGTCGTTTGTCGCGTAATAATGCTATTAAATTAACCAAATTAACGACATTGCGATGTTTGTAAAGTGTAAAAAAATGTAAAAAAAGATAAAATGGATTTAAATTATTAAAATTATCATAAAGTACACTTGTAAAGCAAATATTAATAAACTACACCTATGATGCACCTATAATACTGTGATAATCAAACCACAGACTTCTTTATAAATTTATTATCATTGACATGTAACCTGAATCGCAGTTATACAAGAAATCTTTAAGCCTGTGGAAAGGGATAAGGAGTTTTCCTTAAAAAGTACCAAAAGAGGCCTCAAAATATAAGAATAATAATAATAATCGGACCATTTCTATAGCGCCGCTTTTGTGTAAAATCACCTCAGGGGCGCTGTACAAATATTACTTTCTATTCTTAAATTACGTCTATTCTACGAATTTATTTTTTTATAACAATGGAGTTCTACAAATTAAACACAAAAAAATGCTGATATTTAAATTTAGTATCAGAACGGTTTTATATACGAAAAAACATATAAAACAATGCTCAACCTGAATCTCGACAAAGAATAAGGTGTTTGAAGGCTTTGGAGGTATGTAGTTCCGTGCTGTCAGTGGCAGGTGGAAAGGCTTTCACGAGAGACATCGCAAGTTTCAAGGAACCCGTATGATTTAACAGGGAACTACAACTATAATGCCGTGCGATTTTACAGTCAAGAGGCACTTATCTGGCTTTGTCTTACATTGGATCCCGGGGGTACCGGCAACTTCTTGTCACCCAATATTTCAGCCTAGTATAGAGAGGAATCAGATATATCAGAAAAAAATGTCGTAGTCTAAATCTAAATCTTTTTCCCGAGATAGGATTTTTCCCAGTGGGACTGATATCGAATAATTCTTTATATTGAATATTTTATCATGAAATATTTTTCAATAATAATAAAAAAATAATTTAAATAATGGACTGTCCGAAGAAGCGAAGCTAGTAGTCCTAAATGGAGTGCTGATGAAGGTAGACTGAATGCTGAAGAAATGCGATCTTTTAATCGAATGTGTGGTAAAGCCATATATGATCGTGTGAAATATGTTGATATTCGTAAAGAATGCAAGCGTAATGACTGAGGTTAGGAAAGGGACGCTTAGCTGGTTTGGGTATGTAATAATGATAATAATAATAATACTTGGACGATTTGTATAGCGCCATTTTTGTGAAAAATCACCTCAAGGGCGCTGAAAGCTAGAAATGTAGAGCTAATGAACGAATAAAGGAATGTAAGGAGAATGACGCGAATGTGAATGAAAGAAGAATCTGGGGACGCCCGAGGTGATGAGACTATCAAGCGAATCAAATACTTAAGTCGAGCTATGTCAGAAGTCAGAATAACAGAAGAGAATGTGTGAGACTATGTATGAATGTGAATGAAGCAAGAAGTGTATGCCAATATCGAATTGTTTGGCGGTTCGTCCTTTTTGCCTACTCCTGCAGAGAAACGTCGTTATGGTTACTTAGTTAGAATATAATCAATGATTTTTTAAGTATTTATTATGAAACATAGATATTACAATAATTTTTAACAACAACAACAACGAAATTGCCATACAATGCTGTTGTCTTAAAGCTTCCTTACAAGTTTTACTAATTTAAAAAAATATTATTATCTAAAAAACTCGTAGAACGGCACAAGTTTCGAAACTATCGGGGTGCGGCTACTTCCTTTACCATATTTTCCACTATTTCTTCCCTGGATTATCAGTTGAATAAATTTTATTCCTCAAAACCAAATAAAACACTTGGTTGCAGGTTGCAGTGTCATCATTGGACGAGTCAATTTTAATAATTTTAGAATTATTCTGTTTGTGTACGATGGCACCCGTAGTGAAAAAAATACAAACATTTAAAAACGCTGAGCATTTTCCAGTAATATACGAGTACTTGGAAAACAAAAATATAGAGTATCAAATTTACAAATCATTTTCACTACCCCATTCCTATCCTATTGTGGCTGATGGAAAATTATTGTCTGAAGATTTGTTTGATTCTTACGTTTGGTATAGTAACGTTCCAGAAAAGACTCCGTCATTTTTTTTATGTAATACTATTTTTCATACAGTGGGAATTTGTTCGTGCTAAGCTATTGCAAGTAGCTTGTCAGCAGGAGTTTAGTTCAACAATATTACATAATAAAACAATAAATAAGAATATGGCCACTTTTCAAAAACCAATACTTTAATATGGGTTTCAATAATCATTCCTATATTGTGTACATGATCCACCACTGCCTTATATGGACTTCGGATATATGTTGCAGTGCTATTTTTTTTGCCACCAAAGAGCACGAACAGGTAATACGTTAACGATCGTTCTTCCCAACCCTACTGAGCTGCAGTTGAGCTGAAATTTTGCCTCAACGCTGTTCAAATGCACAAATACGGTCTTTTACGCAAATTTACGATCAATTTAAGATATCGATTTTTATGGATTAAGGTCCCCTCAACACAGGACTAGTTATAAAGAAGAATCACAATGGTGAACAAATGTTAGTGAAATGTCAAACGTCATTATTGGTTCGCGATCTAATTATCGCGATTCAAATATTGAATGACAAAGATTTAATTCCGTTTTCGAATGTCAAAACATATAGTACTTACACATACCATAGTAATTATAAGCTACGTTTTGTCTTGTTTTATCACTCATCGAGAAACGTCAAATGTCAAATGTACGAAACGAACATTGTGCTTCGCGGAATTATCAAAAGGCATTTTAAAAAACAAATGATATGTATTCATAATAAATACAATATTAACTAATCTATGTTATTTCCACATTGAAAGTTTTTACTTTGTTGTCACTCTGTTGTCTTAAAATACGCTATTGGGCTATTATTTTATCATGTATGAAAGTGGGCGGATACTATTTTATGGTGAGCAGGCACCTCCATAGACAATTTAGGTTGAAAAATGCTTGGAAACAGGCAAACAGAGCTAATTCTTAATAAATCACTTGGCTGATTGGCGACTCAGATTGATCATTCGAAAAGTTGGAAATAACGGCCGTAAATGTCTTAATGTGGATGATGAAATCAGTTTTCTTATCGCACTTCTTGAGATAATTGGTTCAGTGGTAAAAATCAAACAAGAGAAGTAAACAAAAACTTCTAATTAATATTAGAAAAGTCCGGAACATAATGAAATTCTTCTCGCTGAAAAAAAAATGCTCAAATTTCATTCCGTTTTTCAAAGGATGACCACGGAGAGCAGAAGCCAGGACTGAAATTAATTTCGATACGTTTTCATAGGAATTTACTAATGAATTTTGGGAAGGATCTCATGGAACAAGGGAGGAATTATTACGTTAGCCTACTGTGACAGGGGTCTAACTGCTAACAACTAGTTAATAGAGAGATATGCACGTTAGTCTTCCCAACGAACGAAAGCTATTGAAAGTAGTTAAATAATAGTATATTTAAAACAACAGTAAATAAAATCACAAAACTCAATTAGGGCCAGTTTTTTTTTAAATGATCCATCAAATTTCTGTTACGTAACGAACGTTTTTTTGTCTTGATTAATTGACATTCGCTCGTCATCACTTTCACTTCTCGATAAGGAATCTATTTCATAGATGAAAATTGCGTATTATATTTTTAATTAAAATAGTGAACGTTTTCATATAAGCAATCGTCAGGCAACAACTGACAGGTGTATTACGATCGGTAATCTGAGAAACGTTTATAAAATGGCGAAATCGGTCGGTAGACCAAATATTAGTTAAAAATTATATCAAACGTTACGAATGGATGGTTATAAAACCGGCCCCTCTATGGTGACAATTAACCAATTATTTTGCTCGGTTTATTTGTGATGAAATAAAATAAATTGAATCGTTTTTCTTTATAACATAGGGTTATTTAAAATGATAGACTCGATTTCGTAATTTCCTAAAGTAAAAGTTTATAAGTGAATAATCTACATATCAATTGATAGAGGAAGCCCAAAATTATGGAATCCCCGCTAAATCGCTCATGCTCGGTGCTCGCGCCGCCAAGCAGCCATTTCGAGTCAGTTGTGAGAAAAATGGATACTACGCATCACAAGGTTTTCTGTGTTCATAAATTCTGTAAAATTGAGTAGGTAGCTGTAGTGCAGTATGCCATTCGTATCTATTTTAACATTGAACCTCCAACTAGAAAGTGTACATGCCGTTGGTATCACTGATCTATTAATATATAATAGTTCCAATTTTTTTTTAAATGAATAAACCAATAATTAAAATAAGTCTTTCAAATCTAAGGTATTTAATGCAACTAGTGGTCTGCCACAAGGAAGTCATCTCGGTCCCATTCTATTCCTAATATTCAACGATGCTTTTTTCCGATGATATTAATCTATACAAAGAAATATCCAATATTAGCCAGTTACAGTTAAACATCGACAAATTACATAATTGGTGTATCGCTAATAACTTATTTCTCAACGTTAATAAATGCAAGACACCAACATTTTGTTGAATCAAGACTCCGTTATCATTTAACTACGCTATAGATAACAAAATCTTAGAAAAAGTCAATGAAATTAGATATGTCGGAGTCTCGGTATCTTGAAAATCACGTACAATAAATAAGTAATAAAGGTATGATTCGCTGGAAGTTATAAAAATCGTATATTTGTCGTTAGTGCGCGGCATATTAGAATACAATTCAATAGTGTGGTCCCCATACTATCTTATTAATATAAAAAATGTTGAACGCGTTCAGCGCAATTTTTTAAAGTTTTTTAACTTCAAACTACACATACCAATACAACACATAAACTATACATTCTTGCTAAATACACTCAAAATACATGCTCTAGAAAACAGAAGAAAAATAACAGACTTAACTTTTTTATTTAAAATTATTTTTTCCGTATTAGACTGTTGTGAACTCCTGCAACTAATCAACTTCAAAGTACCTCATCGACAAACTCGGCAAAATATATTACTCTGTAACAATAATTCAGGGACTAACTACCAAATACATGCACCCATTTATTGGAAACAAATTCACCTCTGCTATGGATATATTTAATGTAAGTTTTCAACGATTATAAGAGCATCGCATAAGAGCTATTGTTTAATTATTTTTTTCATATTATCTTTTTACTTATCTACAATTCAAAAACTCGTCACCGTGTTATGTATTATGCAATTTCTTACATTTTTACGTCACCCGAATTATAAAAACAAGTTGATTTTTGTTTTCACAATGTCATGCACTCTTATTATAAGAGTATTATATTATGCACTTGTGTATTATGTACAATGTAGATCAGGCTAGTACTATTTTTTTTTTTTAAGTAGTATCTACAAATTAAAAACCTTTCCTCTTACAACTTCTCTGTGTCATGCATTTCTATATTATAATACATATCATAAATATATTACACTTACATGCAAACTATGTGCCATGTTCTTTTTTTGTTAACTTAAAGGCTTTTTTTTCTTTATGTACACAAAATCATTTAAATTTTAAGACATGTAAAAGTCCATCGGGGAGTAAATAAATTAATAAATAAAATAAACACCTAGAACGAAGCAAGTATATTTCTACGCCTTTAGCCGAATTTCGAGGAAAGAAGCTTTTTTCCAAAACAGAAATAATTTACAGATTAACTTTTGAAATTACTTATGTTATATACGAGTATTAAGTGTAAAATATTTTTTATTGTAAGGTTTTGAATAACAACTACCCTTTAGATAAACTACTAAAAAGTAATTAAATAATTAAAAATGTACTTTGTTTACACCACTTAAAAGTATAAAGCTGGTGTAAACAAAATACATTTTAAATTATTTAATTAATAATGACGCCACAAAGTTACCAATCGTTTGAAGAAATTTTGCTAAAAATTAGTTTATCGTCACTTTTTTGTTTTTATATTTTGTTAAATTTCATTAGAAAAAAATATCATTTCATCAACATAAACCTATTAATAACAGGTTAAATAGAAAAATTAATTTCAATGTCCATTAAAAACTGAAAGGGATTTTACTTAATAAGCCTTTGATTATAATATTTTAAAATACAAAGGACAATTACGACATTTATTTCATGATGAATTATTAAAAGTAATTACACAAAAACAGAAGTTTGACGAATTGCGTTTGAATAATGGCGCCTGCCACGTTATTATAATGCGGTATTAAAATGATTTTTGTGAAAATGTTTTAATTGGGGATTTGAAGTAAAAAAAAAACATTTTTTTATTGATTTTCATTAAATGAAAGGAGTTAAAAATAAGAAAAAATAAAACGATAACTGATGAGTAGTATGGTCT